>JAMPIV010000297.1:0-256093 GCA_024509875.1 Oreohelix idahoensis | reverse complement strand
GTAAAAAAGTAAGTAAAGTGATGATGAACTGTAAACCAAAGCTAATGCAAGGACAATATGATAATGTTCAAGCGCCTAAGCACAATCAAGAACTTATCTGTTTAGCTGTCCCTCTGAGAAATACATGAATGCATGTAATTCTAATCCTAGTTCCGAAACGTGTCTTCAACAGCTGTAGTCCATTGATGATAGACCTTGACCTTCGCAGTAGGGAAACCGTTTGAAAGTATTGCCTCGGACTTCGAACGTAGTTTCTTCAATCGATCTGCGTCGCAGCTTCAGATGAATTTGATGAAGAGATACATTCTCCACTGGTTCAGGTTCTCGAATGGAAGATTACCGTTCTATCTGCGTGTATCAGTCTCTTGTGGAAGAAAAATTCGGATTCTCAGGCAATGTTGTCTGCTAACGTTGACGGCATCAATGTAGTGACGTCACTTTCTGTCCTGCGCATTTCTGTTGCCAGTTAGGCTTGAATGAATGATTTTGCCTTCATAACGTTCATCATCAGTTTGACTTTCTTCGATACTTGAAGGGGGAATCCAGTATTCACGAAATCCAGACACTTTCTGACACCAGTATGTTGCGGCCTCTCGGGACCCCCGTGTGTTATGGGTGCTTCGATGACTTCTAGTATTTGAGGATGACCAAGTTATTATAGCGTATTCAGTTTATAGAGTCAAAGTCCCTCGGGTTCTTATCACTTTTGTAGGATTCCGTAATACTGTTCGTTGGTATCGATAATGTCTGCTTAACCCTTGTGATACATTCTGTGCTGAATATGTTTCATGTTAAATATTCGACCCTTGACTGACCTGTGTTAGTCTCTTGTCTTATTGATTATATTGGCAGTGTGAGATGCAGCGTGTTAAGACATTAATCATCACTGGTCATGATCAGTTGAAGATAAATAGCATTTAACTCAACTCCGAATACGATAGTTGATAAGACTGTGATTTTGACGACTCAAAATATTTAATTAGTAATTTCATACCATGAGCAGACACCAACTACATGGGAACAAAAGTCACATCACATTCATATACGATCTGTAAGAGTTCTCATTATTTCATAAGCACATGTTCACAATCTCTATCTAGAGTTCTGGTTAGAGGTCAGTTCCTTTTAACGGCCAATTTTCTTTTGGCATAAATTCAGAGGCTAACTAGACTTACTCCCGCCGCTAGTTTATACAATAGCCTGTTGCACTAGACTTAACTATCCTGCTAGTTTTGCAATACACTTATTATGCCAGGCTTACGTCTACTGCTAGTCGTTTAATATCCGTTACACTAGGCTTACGCTTGCCGCTAGCTGTACAATATCCATCTATACTAGTCTTACACTATTGCTAGTAACATAATGTTCCTTTGGCATACCACGCCGGGCTAATCTGCCATAATTATGCAAACTGCGTTATTCATACGACGACTTACGTTTGGTTCAAGAAATACACTGCTCAAATGGCTTCCCAGCCACACAATTAAAAAGTGGTTGTACCACACAATATCAGTGGCAATGGCCACACTTCTGAAACACACTGCCGTTCGGGTCAAAACCCACAAGTCGAATGTATAGTGGCAATGGCCACACATGCCATACGCTGCCGTTGGGGCCGAAGCCCACACGTCGAATGTCCTTACAAAGACATACGCGTCATGCACAGTGATATGCATACTTGTCGTTACTATATTCAATTGCGATGTTCCATGGTGCAGCAATTCGAGTCGGCCAAACTCAAATGCCTGCACACATGCAACAATCATCGACATCGGTCGATGAGATATATCTCTATTCGTTTGAGGTGTTCCATGATACAGCCATTCGGATCGAGCACAAATCCAAATGTCCGTAAGCATGAAACAATCATCGACATCAGTCGCGGAGATATAATCATTTGAGGAATGCGCCATGCTGCAGACATGAAGCAATCCTCAACACACCCCAAACAGTCTGATCAACCCGACCGCCCTACATGGCAGCGCAGCCAGAAAGGACAAGGTGGCAAAGGGAAAACTCCTGAGCACGGGACATATGATCAGACCGAGCACACCGAGCCAAAACGCATCGGATGCTTATTAACAGTCTCGCAAGGCGGAATTATTGACAGTGATTCCCAACCTGTTGGGGATAGACCCTCAACGCGAGGTACTGTTACATTGAACGGTTCTCAAATTTCTTGTTTATTTGACACGGGGCTTTCTTATGATTGCATTGTTGCCAGAAACCTGGTTAAACCCGGTCAAGAGACAGGAGAGACCGTCCAACTTTGTGGAGTTCGTAAGAGTGATGCACCTACAGCGCTTCCCATCGCATTGGTGGAGATCCACTCTGATTTTGTCAGAGGCGTGATCAAAGCGGCTGTTATGGATGATCACATCTACCCAGTCATACTTGGCGGGAGATACGTGTGTATTGGGAAACCGGAAGAGCCGATTGTGGCAGCAGTAACTACAAGAGGGCAAACCAAGAAGGAACGGGAGCCTGCACCTAACTTGTTACCTATGGAACTCAAGGAAGCGCAATACAAGGACCCTACTTTGGCACCCTGCTTTAGGAAACTGCCCATGGCTAAGGAACCCAAACAGTATGGGGACATTTTTTCTAAGGATGGCGTACTTTATCGCAGAACGGGCAAGCCTGACCAAGGTTACAACCAGCTCCTAGTACCGAAACAGTACAGAAGCCAAATCCTAGAAATGGGGCACTGATAGATACCTTTTTGTTGTACGCCATAATTGTTGAAGGCGATGAAGACATAGTATGGTATCTGTGGTCTGGTTTGTGTAGGATGCAGATGTGTACTCAAACAGTGAGCATTACAAAACAGGGCAATCCACACAAGGACGTCACGTTAACTCACGATGTGTAAAGTCAATGATGCTTGCAACAGCTAGTGACGTTTTTATATAATTTATTATAGACGCCACAATGACGAGGTGTGTAGACATAAACAAGCAGGTACATCATAGGTACGATCAAACAGTCATTATTACATCAGATAGTCCATACAGTACTGGACGGCAGACGGCATCATAATATGGATGAATCATATGCATGTCAATACATTATAAGGCTGTAATGTAGTCGGGAAAATTCTCCATCCCTTTCTATCTTAGCCAGGAGATAACAATATGTAGGAGATCAATCCACTCTCCTTGATCTGACTTCAGCAAGACAGTCACGTCTTCTGAAGTATCAATAATGTCCTCAAAAAATCCTCTAGTTAACAAAGGTATCAAACCTAGATCATGTAGCAGAGCAGCAAGTAATAGTCCTTAGGACATGCATCAACCCGATGCGTTACAACGTAGCAATATGTGAGCCGAGGAACATCTCATAATGAAGACTCTTCAATGACAGGCTACGAAAAAATGTCAATCTCGAAAGATGTCTATAAAGTTACTGGAAAAATGCAATTACCTTGTCTTCAGGAAATACACCACATAACTCACACGTCTCCAGGCGTATTAAATCACAATAGAAATATCTCAAATAAACGAGCAATCTATTAGAGGACTTCATATTCCTGACAGAACAAAATAAGCCGAGACGCTCGCACAGAGACGTCTTGCTCGTGAACCCAAAATCTTCGCTCTCTGCTGGGCGGAAATCCCGTTTAGACAAAGACACAAACTAGGACATGCGCAGAACACGCGAATCGAATACAGCTCAGCTAACTTACGAAATGAAGAATGTTCTAAGATGTTCTAAGAACAATCGTCTTAAGATTCGAACCTTAAAAGGGAATGACATCGCAAGTTGCCAACTGTTTCTAGGAAAACGCTCCATACATGGTTATGACTTAAAATCGCTCACACACAAACTATCGGCAACCGTCGCTATCAAGATTAGACAACTGCTTGCCGATGCTATCACGATTAGACAACTGTAGAAATAATAGTGACTACAATTCCATGAGTTATTTCCCATGCATTACAAAATTAAATATATAGTCAGAATGCATGGTCAGAATGCATGGTCAGAATACGTAGTCAGAATATATAGTCAGAATACGTTGCGACAAGTTTAGCGCAACATTACCGCAACCTCCCGATAAAAAAAAAATGTGCAACATTTTTTTTTTTTTTAATATCCAAGAGTAAAACCAAAAGCGGTTTAACAACGCACGAATTATGCGAGGATAAGTAATTGCACTGCCTAATATGAGGCTAAATTGACACATAAAGTGTCTGGTGAGAATATTTCTCAGCAGATAAAAATCTGACTCGAAAAAAAATATATCGGGGAGGTGCCACCAACACACACTACACTAGCATGTAAGTACAATATACATATGCACGTGTAATACAATCGTTATCAAATAGCGGTGTCATATACTAATACCGCTTTAAAATGGATGTACACATCTGATAGTGAATATTAAATAGTATATTATCTAAACGTTTAATAATATCATTACATAATGAAATTAAACATAAATGATGATCCAGGACACATCTCCTGTAGTTCCAAGGGTAAATACACAATGTGGAACTCTCCATGTTTGACAACAGAAAGGTAGCTTCTCAGATCATCAATGACATGCTGAGAAAAAAACAACCAATATAATTCTATTTAATAGCCATTATGTTTCATACTATACAATGCATTATTATTAATAATTGTGGCCGAGTGAACTTTCGGCCCTTATATTAACTACTCAGCCTTCCTTTGTTATAAAAGAAGGTAACAGAAAAAGATGAAAACAAAGCACAATATTATGTGTTCACATAAAGTGAGGACAGATGTGCTAATGTATTGTAGCAATATAGATGTGTTATTACTCTGTAATATATATAGGGATATAGGACAGAAGTATTAGTTGGAATCATGTGGGCATCTAGACAGAATATCAGCCATCACATTATCCGAACCACGGATAGCTCGTACCGTGAAGTGAAAAGGTTGAAGAGCAATAGCATATCGAGTTGATCTCGAACTCTTCAAGTTCTTAGTCTGAATAGCTGTAAGAGCTTTTTGATCAGTTTCTAGAATGAAATGTGCGCCCAGGAGGAATCTTTGTAGTTTGAGAATTGACCAACCCATAGCCAACAACTCACGGTCTAAAACCGAGTAGTTCCTCTCTGCCGCATTTAGTTTTCTAGAAATGTACATAACAGGATGCAGAATTTGTGAATATTCCTGCATAAGTGCTGCTCCGATCCCTTTCTATCTTAGCCAGGAGATAACAATATGTAGGAGATCAATCCACTCTCCTTGATCTGACTTCAGCAAGACAGTCACGTCTTCTGAAGTATCAATAATGTCCTCAAAAAAATCCTCTAGTTAACAAAGGTATCAAACCTAGATCATGTAGCAGAGCAGCAAGTAATAGTCCTTAGGACATGCATCAACCCGATGCGTTACAACGTAGCAATATGTGAGCCGAGGAACATCTCATAATGAAGACTCTTCAATGACAGGCTACGAAAAAATGTCAATCTCGAAAGATGTCTATAAAGTTACTGGAAAAATGCAATTACCTTGTCTTCACGAAATACACCACATAACTCACACGCCTCCAGGCGTATTAAATCACAATAGAAATATCATCTCAAATAAACGAGCAATCTATTAGAGGACTCCATATTCCTGACAGAACAAAATAAGCCGAGACGCTCGCACAGAGACGTCTTGCTCGTGAACCCAAAATCTTCGCTCTCTGCTGGGCGGAAATCCCGTTTAGACAAAGACACAAACTAGGACATGCGCAGAACATGCGAATCGAATACAGCTCAGCTAACTTACGAAACGAAGAATGTTCTAAGATGTTCTAAGAACAATCGTCTTAAGATTCGAACCTTAAAAGGGAATGACATCGCAAGTTGCCAACTGTTTCTAGGAAAACGCTCCATACATGGTTATGACTTAAAATCGCTCACACACAAACTATCGGCAACCGTCGCTATCAAGATTAGACAACTGCTTGCCGATGCTATCACGATTAGACAACTAGAAATAAAAGTGACTACAATTCCATGAGTTATTTCCCATGCATTACAAAATTAAATATATAGTCAGAATGCATGGTCAGAATACGTAGTCAGAATATATAGTCAGAATAAGTTGCGACAAGTTTAGCGCAACAGGCACTCTCTTCCCTTAAGCGGACATACGGGACAGAACGCCACAAACCAAAGGATAACCACTCATTATTGGTGGCCAGGAGTAAACACTGATATTATCAGATATTTCAAATCCTGTGCCCAGTGCCAACGTGTGCCACCCAAGCAACGAGCACCCCCAGTCTCTTTGGATGAATTGCCAATAGTGGGTACACCATTCGAACGGGTTGTGATCGACATTTTAGGGCCTTTCGACAGGACTAAAAGAAGGAACAGGTTCATTCTGAATTAGTCGATACATGCACGTTATGGGCAGAAGCTATCCCGTTAACATGCGCAGATGCCAAGCATGTCGCAGAAGCCCTCGTGCAGATTTTCACTCGGTTGGGATTCCCTCAGCAAGTGTTGACGGATAACGGATCCCCATACCGAAACCTGTTGATGGATGAGATCGTGAAGATCTTGAGGACCCAACACATCTACACAAAGCCTTATACTCCGGCCGGAAATGGGCTCGTGGAACGTGCTAATGGAAACCTCAACATGATGCTAAGTAAACTGGCACAAGGAAACCTGAAGATTGGGATCTTTGTATTCCTGCAGCTTTATTTGGCTACAGAGAATCTCCTCATACTTCCACAGGATTTCCGCCAGCCACGCTTTTATTCGGCAGACCTATTAAGGGGCCACTTGAAGCCTTACTTCAGTCTCTGACAGACGAGAAGGCGGATGAGACAGTTGTCTCAGTAAGTAAATATGTGTCGGTTTTAAAGGAAAGGTTGAAACTAGGGTGGGACCTAGCAACGACTAACTTTAAGCGAGCACGCACAAAGCACGCTAACCGATACAGGAAAGTCGCGAAAGGGAGAGAACTGGAAGCAGGGGAGAAAGTTTTGGTGTTACTCCCTAACGGAAACAACCAACTGAAGATCGGATGGCAAGGGTCATTTACCGTCCTGAAAAAGATTTCTAAGGCTAACTACCAGATCTCTATTCAAGGAAAGGAGAAGGTTTTCCATTTAAATCTGTTAAAGAGATACTTGGAAAGACCAGTGCCAACCTCCGACCATCTCCTGACGATCGCCAAAACTGACGAAGATGACGATAGTGGCAGGGATATTCCACTGCAATCGCACGAAATCTTTCAAAAATGTCAGAAGCGGCGACGCTCTTTCAAGCGCGCATGGGAGACATTCCAGCGGAAGGAAACTTTGGGGAGTAGACTTGAGTAGGAATTGGAGAGAGATGGAGGGGGAGATGAGAGGGAAGAGGACAGACACCCTGAAGCTACGGATATAGGAAATTTATTTCCATAACGTAGACATGGAGTGCTTCCATATCTTAAAGGGGGGACGTTCTGTCACGTAGAAAGTTATGATCTATAAATTGCCTACATCCTCTTTTTCTTCTTTCACCCGTATCCTCTATTTTATTATCATTTTATCCTTTTTTCCTGTGTTTTCGCATTCGTACGTTTGCGACTATACACATTACTATTTTCCCATCCATTCGTTTGCGAATAATATTTTCTTCGCATTCTCACTTTACCTGTTTCTTTCTCATACTGGGATACGAAATTCTATTACATAGATGTCAGTCAGACTAGAAGTGCGATTATGTTGCAGTCTATCTCAGACATCGACCAGACTTTTGTCTGCTCATTCAGATGACATGACGCTCTCGAGTTAGATTCTCGATGTAAACGCGTGAGAATGTTATGAGATAGCCGACATCCGTCTGCATTTTTCACCGGTCACAACGAGTTGCATCGGCCGAACGCTTAGGTAGGCGCGATAATTTACATCTAATAGTCGCATGTTCAGACATGTGTCTGGAAATCCCAGCTGACACGGCGCTCACTGTGGGCCCTGGCCAGCATGAGGTGTGAAGAAATAGAAGTGTCAGTTCATGGGTGTCTTCTAGTTGACGTAAGGTGTTTTACACGAACTAGGGGAGGGCATTTCGTTCTACGAAATAAACGTTCACCTCTTTGTTGCAGAGTGATTAAATTTATAAGTATGTATTATTTTCTAGTGACGCATACAGTGGAAAGCAGGATAAATTACATTTCTAGCTTAAATTCAGTCGGCTAATAAATGAATTTAGTTTAACTGCTAACTACTCAGTCGAGATATAATTTCTAAACTAACTTATAACTGCTAGATGTCTCATGAGTATTGACGAAATATATTTATATGTATTTCAAATTCATGATAATTGATTTTATAATATAACTTATCTCACGGGAAGTGTTAAATGATAAGCTCTACGCTTGCAGTTTAACATATAAGTTATATCCTTATACATAGTATGTATAATTATTTTATATGTGCTTTTTCCATTTTATGTAGTGAATACTGGGGTGACCCAGAACTTGCCGGCGTTTAGTAGTAAAGAGACATACTTGTGAGAAGAATAGACATATTCTATCTTTAACCACATGGGGGGTTTTCAAGTAACACTGGTCTGACAGTGCACGTGCCATCAGAGATAGACAGTAATACCAATCCCACTAACGGTTTTTCTAAAGACAAAATGTTTATACTGGGCCTTTGAGCCAGACTTTATTTCTTCACAATAAACTCAAATATACATGCTGCCTAGCGGCGAGAATCATTACAAGAATTAACATTAATATTTCCGACAAGTATTGAAAGAGTGTATAGTGAACCAAGACTGTCTTTCCAAATTAAGGGAAACCTCGTGTTTTTTTTACTCTGTGTGCCCGTTTAAACTTGCTTATCCAAACTGATTCAAGTGACATTAACAGTAATCAAAAATTTAACTGCTGAAGCGAACGCTCCCCGAAAACAGTGGAAGAAACCTGTAATTGTAGAGCTGGGATTCGCTTTATCCAAAGAATACAGATTCACTGTAGAGAAGTGTCCTAAGGTGGCGCCAGACGGTGAACAACATCAAGTTTTTTTAGATAAGCACGAGCGCCACGTACCCTGATAAAAGAACCGAGTGAAAGTGACGAAAGTATGTTCGTTGTTTAATGCACTCACTTGTTGTATTTTTCTTTCCTTAGGCAAGAGTTGCTGCTTAAGTAAATTGTTCCTTTAGAATAGATACTGCTGTCAAAGTCAGTCTGTACCTTCTAAGGGGGACAATATTAGACCCTAACCATATGTATGTGTGACTCTTTGGGCCATCATCTGTCTCATAACGGGGCTGTGGGCTAAACCTAGAGTTCACATCATAACGGGGCTATCATCCTTGTAGCATTCTCTTGATATTTTATGACTATTTGTATATGTTTTGATGTAATTTCTATGTGTTGTGAAGAAATTTTAAATGATAATTAAAATTTCCCTTGGAATTAATCAGCGTGTTGGTCAGCTCGTTCTAGTATATATATATATATATATATTCAGTGTTATAGAATCCCACGTCTGTGTGTTTAACTGTCGTCACGTGTATGTGCGTGCCCGTGAGTAGATAGAACTATAGGTAATATATATATATATATATATATATATATATATATATATATATATATATATATATATATATATATATATATATATGTGTGTGTGTGTTTAGACTGTCTGACGCTGTAAAAGCTGTCGTAGAAGATAGGTGAGAGAGAGAAGATTTTTTTTTTTTTCGCTTTCAGAGACAGCCTCTATATCACATTCTATCATCTCACTCGTGGAATCTATTTCTTTTACTAACTCTCACTGTGTCTATCACCTATTCTAATCTATTCAGAAGGGACCAACCCAAGTCTTAATTCTCCTATCTAAAATCTACGACATATATATATATATATATATGGTATGGAGGCAAATCATGGGACGATACTTATAAATTAAAAGGTAGAATTAAATTGTGATCATTTTGTATTAAAATGATTGTTGTTGACTACACTATACCTTGTGCGTCTGCTGGCACGCTTATCTGAAACTGTCTATCGTCCCCATCTGTGTCATAAGAGGGGTATGGATAGAAAATACAGGGATTGCGTTTGAATTCATTGCAGGTTTAATCCTTTGAACACAAGCTTCAAAAAGCAGAAGAGGCTACTCTTACTAAAGTTTCATCGTATGCAGTGCCAGTTGGTGATAACAGGCCCGTCATCACGTGAATACTTACTGGAACAAGTTCAGCTGAAATTGTGTTTCCAGCATATAAAGGAGCCAGCTGCCGTGATGCAGATAAGTTGCGTACTGCAACTGTCAAGCTTATCCAGCTCAAATAAAGAAACATATTTTCCAGTTCAGGATGACTAAAATAATATAGTGTTTCACAACTTTAAATAAAAATAATAAACAATTCAACTAATGAATACTCCAGCCAGAGAAGTTGTCTACAAGATGATAGACATTGTGAACCAAGAAACAAGAACATTTATTTAACTATTGTTATTTATTTCATACTGTAAAATATTTGAGTTCAACATTTTCAACAGAGAAAAATATCTGTTAATTAAATTGTAAATATTCACCAGAAGACTTTTCTTAAGTTCTTTAAGTTGAATTTTATCTTGTTGGTGAATATAAATATAAATATACTATATATATATATAAATTACCCCTAGTAGAGTCATAAACATATGAACTACCATAACCACAGAGGCGGATCAGGAGAGGTAGCAGTTAGGGACTACATCAACATCTTCTCTGGGAACTTACATAGCTTGACCCTACCTTTGTGTCTATACACCCTTACTCTCTTCAGAGAAGGGGTTATAACTGATAAGACCAGACTCTTATCTGGCACTATCCTGGTATCATCTGATACACCTTTATGTCCAGGATATCTTATTCTTAATAACATCTCAAACCTCTCGCGACAGGGGATTCACAGAACATCAAATACTCTTTTTTTCACGTGTATGCTATTTCAGATTTTTTTTCTCTCTCTATCTTCTTACGCATGTATGTAGCCCGTTATTAGTCAGATTGGCATCAGGTTAATTGGCTTTATTTGTTAAATGATACTTTAGCAATTCAAAATGCTTATGAATGTTGCATGCCTTCTTTTATGTATTTGTTAGCAGATATTTTATAATATTACGAGTTTACCCCTGAAAAAAATGTCTGGGGAAGAACAATTCCAACGTCTTAGCCTAGTATTTCACAGGGCACTAGTATTTCAACATCTGTAGCACATTTTAGAAGATTGAGGATCAACATACTACACACAGATTAACTACATACTAATATGCAGGAGAGTTAGAAACAGTTTGAAATCTGTGAAAACTAGGCCAGGAGCTGACTGCAACAGCGATCATGTACCAGTAATAGGATAACTGAGAATAAAATTGAAGAAAGTAAAGCGAGCTTCAAACAACATCAAATAAAACTTAGCCTTACTTAAATCAGATAAGGAAATGAGTGAAAGATACAACATTACAATACAGAATAGGCACAATGCAATAGAAAAAATACAGAGAATAGATGAACAGTGGGAAATGCTAAAGGAATCAATACATCAAACATCAAAAGAAATCGTACCAGAAGTAAAGAGGACTGCAAAGAAGAAGTGGATGACAGATGACATTGTAAAACTGATTGATGTAAGAAGGAAGAAGAAGCAAGACAACGAAGAATATGACAGACTAAATAAGGAAATAGTAAACAATTGTAAAACAGCAAAAGAAGCATGGCTAAACCAGAAGTGCATAGAGATTGAAGGGCAGAACCGGAAAGACACAAAATCTATGTAAGGTAAAGGTAAGGGATCCCGTTACACGCCCATTGAGGCATATTGGGAATATGGTGTTAGGCCCATATTTTCTTGACCATCGGCACACTAGGGGTGACGTGGTCAGCATCACGCCGGAAAATCTATGTACAAATAAATAAATGAGTTAACAGGCAGAAGGACACAAACAGTCACTGGCTGTTTGAAATCCAAAGAAGGAACATCGTTAATAGGTCAAGAGAACATGATAGAAAGGTGGACAGAATACACCAGGAAGCTGTATATTGATGAAAGACCAGATTTGAACGGCCAGGACCGTTGTGAAGGACCTCCAATACTTGTGGCAGAGGTAGAGGATGCCATGCGCTACATGAAGAAAGACAAAGCGCTGGACCAAATAATGTAACAGTAGAGGAAATGGAAGCTTTGGAAGAATTTGGAGTAGAAGTGATAACAAAACTCATACATGACATCTACAACAGTGGTCAAATACCTGATGATCCGCTAAAATCCATATTATAGCTTTGGCAAAGAAACCTGGAGCCATGGAATGTGAAGAACATCGCACCATTAGTCTTATGAGTCATGTGACCAAAATATTATTACGAATTATCATGAGAAGAGTGAGAAATACAATTATACCGGTACCAGAAATCAGTGATGAAAAGTGTGGATTTGTAGAAGGTAAAGGCACAAACAATGCTATATATATTATAAAAACATTAATAGAAAGAGCCATAGAGGTGAAGACAGATCTGTACTTGTGCTTTGTAGATTATACTAAGCCTTTTGCCAAAGTAAAACATGAGGAAATTATCAAAATGTTAGAAAGCATCAACATTGATGGTAAAGACATGCGGATAATAAAAAACATGTACTGGCAACAAACAGCAGCTGTAAGAATTAGCAGCCAAATAGGAACTTTTCCACAAGTAAAAAAAGGATGTCAGGCAGGGATGTGTATTGTCACCGGATCTGTTCAATCTGTACAGTGAAAATATAATGAAATATCAAAGGACATGCCAGAATATCATTCGGCGGACATAATATAAACAACTTGAGATATGCTGATGATACAGTCTTAATAGCAACAAATGAAAAGGAGCTGCAGGAAATGGTTGATAGAAAGTGAAAATAAAGGCCTTAGCCTTAGCCTAGCAAAAAGACAGAAGTAATGGTCGTCTCAAAGAAAAGGGCTTCCCCAGAATGCACTATCAAAGTAAATGGAACCGTTTTAAAACAAGTCAATAAATTCAAATATCTGGGCACATTAATAACAACAGATGGAAGATGCATATCAGAAGTGAAGAGCAGAATAGCTCAAGCAAAAGCAGCATACTATAAAATGAAGAGTATTTTATGCAACAATTCTTTGTCATTTGAAGTAAGAAAGAGAGTTCTTCATTGTAACATAGAACCAATCCTGACATATGGGAGTGAGTCATGGAAAATTAGTAAACAAATAGGTAAGACACTAGAGGCAACAGAGATGTGCTTTTACAGAAAAATGTTAAAAAATACCATGGACAGCCAAAAAGAGTAATGAGGATGTCCCGAAAGAGGCCAATGCGCAATGGAAACTTATTTTACAAGTTAGAAAGAAGCAATCCACTTATTTTGGGCATGTTATGAGAAGAGGAAAGCTGAAATATATCGTAACAACAGGTAAGATTGAAGGAAAAAGAGATAAGGGAAGACAAAGAGAGCAAATACTGGACAGTTTGACATGGTGGCATGGAAAGAAGTCAACAGCAGAATTGATAAATTGTACTGGAGACAGGAAGTTGTGGAGAGACATGATCTCCTACGCCACTAGGCACGGTACTTGAAGAAGAAGAGGATCGTGCTTTGACCTGATTTTGTTGATTCTGAATGAAATTTGTGAAGATTTAAACAAAAATTCAAACGTTTGCTAATTTTTCTTCAAGGGATGCAATTTTGCCGCCTTTATCCAAGGGAAACAGTGAAACCACACACGTACAAAATCTTAAACTTAAATATCTTCTTCTTCTTCCATCCTTAACCACCAACCGACAAAGCAGTCGGTGGCCAGTACGCCTAGTGGCGTCTTAGGGCAACAACAAATTGATTTCTTTGCCGCTGTAGCCCATCATGCCTAATGGCATCTTTAGGGCAGCGACAAATCAATCGATTTGCCATTGTTTCCGTAATCAAATTGACTAGCAAACAGGTGATCAAAACTTAAATATACATTATATAAAATGTTCCTGTGTTTATACCAATTTAAAATTTAAAATATACTAAGTACATAATTATCCATTTTGAAATGCCACTGTTAAAAAACAAACATAATGCAAATGATTCTTACTTTCATTCATCCATGATTTGCTGGTATTAAAATGAGCTCGATCATGAAATCGTCCATGTATACTGCTTTTACAGTTTTTGTGCCCTCTGTCAGCATTACATTAGGATTTCATATTATTAATTGTCCTCCCATTGTCATTATATTTTTCTCGCCGCCTATGATATATATTCTTCCAGTGAATTACTTTTCTATTTTGGCCGCTGCAGTTTATTTTTACAGGCTTCTCTTTAACTTGCAACGTATGTCACTCTCTTGTCACCTTCAAATCTCGCAATCGATTTTTCAATCACTTCCAGGTGAGCTATAGCTCTGAAACTTGGCATAGTTGTGTATTCCCGATGACAATACATTAATCAGTCTTAAAAATAATAAAATTAAAATTAATTGTTTTGTTTGTATTGTATCATCAGTGAAATAGGCGATAACTGCAAATAATCTAGGTGTATTATTTCCAACAAGATTGTCTCTCTTGAGAAAAATATTGAAACCCCCCCACCCCCCCTTCCCCTTACACACAAACACTATCGCACGCGCGTGCACAGACATACACACAATTGACAACTACATTTTAAAAAATGTAATTTACAACTCTTATCAAAATTTAAAAAAAAATAAAACAAAAAATAAATATTAACTTTCCGTGTAATATACTGAATAATGAAATCCGCCTCCTGTGCTCTGGACGTTTATCGCAAACTGATAATATCATTAGCGGATCGATTACATTTGACTTAAATTTTTAAAAAAATAAATAAATAAAAAGAAGAAAATAAAAATAATATTTTAAACACAGGCTTTTAATGCACTTTCTTCTTCAGTTTGTTGTTTGTCCTAGACTCGTATCAATGCAGCACTATTGATTCCACATCACACTGCAAGACCATCGTTCTCACTTCTGTTGATGCAGACATTTTTCTAAGTACTGTAAGAAATAACTCCTTGCGTCTGGTACATCAGGTTGGTACTCGTATAATGCCTACTTCTATTACTGGAGGTTATCATAACATATTTCTTCTAGTATAGGAGACTGGAGCAACAGTTTGCTTCTGTCACCGAGGTTGATGAATTTACGCATCCATTTCTTAAAGTTTGTCTAGTTCTTACGTCAGACCTGAACTCATACAGTAATACTGGTGTAACATATAGACTAACGTCCAGAATTGTATGCACGTTATTATTATTATTGTTTTGCACATATCATTCTGACAATTTGTCCTCTATCTTTTACCACCTGATTAAGCTGACAAATGGGTCAACGTAGAACTGGTTCATCAGACAGTCTGTACCTAACATCACTGCTTTTACTCTGAAACCACATTAGTGAATGAGGAACACTTACAGGACCACTCTAGTATCTGGGGCAACTAAGTGACACTTGAACTAGGTGACACAAGGCTGTTCATCTTTCTTGCTCTTAAGTCATCTTCGTATAAGTGTCACGGATTTGCCTCCCCTGCTTTGCAGTAGTGGTCCAATGAAGGCCAAAACTCAAGAGTATCTAATATGGGTCTTCAATAAATAAATAAATAAATAAATAAATAAAAAGGAGGCGGATTTCATTATTCAGTATATTACAAGGAAAGTTAATTTTTTTTTTTTAAATTTTTAAAAAAAATTTTGATAAGAGTTGTAATTTACATTTTTTTAAATGTAGTTGTCAGTTGTGTGTATGTCTGTGCACGCGCGTGCGATAGTGTGTGTGTGGGGAAGAAAGGGGGGGGGGAGTTTCAATACTTTTCTCAAGAGAGACAATCTTGTTGGAAAGAATACACCTAGATTATTTGAAGTTATCGCCCATTTCACTGATGATACAATACAAACAAACAAAATTAATTTTATTCATTTTATTATTTTTACGACTAATTATTGTATTGTCTTTGGGAATACACAACTATGCCAAGTTTCAGAGCTATTGCTCATCTGGAAGTGATTGAAAAATCGATTGCAAGATTTGAAGGTGACAAGAGAGTGACATACGTTGCAAGTTAAAGAAAAGCCTGTAAAAAAAACTAGACAAACAACAGGAGTGACAATGCTTACCAGGGTCTCCAACCCAGAACCGTCCGAACTGCTTCATCGCTACGAGAGTGAATCATGACTAACCCCACTGCCAACTAGGCACCCGTAAAATAGTGCTTCGTTGATATTGGGCCCTATCGTTTTTTGTTGTTGTCTAGTTTTCTACTTTTTTTTATTTCTTACGAGTGCCTGCAACATACCAGAGTATGTGTATTATTTATTTACTGTTGACAGGCCTCGGGTTTCCCTCTTTATTTATTTATTTCAGAAATAGATGAGTAACTACCAGAGCCAGATCAAAATTAATATGGAAGACCTGCTTATACACCTAAAAAAAACTTTAAAAAATTTGACGAATATCTGAGGAGCTTAATTTTCCAATTAACAGAAGGCTGTTCAAACTGAGACAGAGATAAATCACGTCTGAGACAAATGTTTGTAACAACTCCAGAATCAACTTTATCATGTTGTTGATGTTAATTTTAGGACCTTACACAAACCACTGAATTTTGATTTGTGCATGGGATGCCCGGTTCAACCCCATATGGGTTATAATTTGGGTGTATGGTGTTTCTTTTTTCCATATAGTACCTTACATTTGTTGTTTTTCCAGACTGTGAATTCTCTGGCGTTTGGTGAGGCGTTTACTAAGATCTGTTGGTGTATCTCTTCCCTGTTTTTGAGTATATCTCCCTTTACCTTTGTTGAGCCTTGTGATGTTTGGGCTCTGATTTATTGTATGCCACCTTCTTATTTATTGCCATTGATATTACCTCTTGTATTTAAAGGTGATCTATCAGACTGTAATAACTGGCGTGGTATATCTCTACTATCAGTACCTGGAAAATTATTATGTTGCATGATGTTAGAAAGACTTAAATTGCATGCTGACGAAAAGATCAGAGAAGAACAAGCGGGTTTCAGGCCGAAACGATCATGTATTGATCAAATATTCACACTAAGAACAATTATAGAAGAATCAGTGGAAAGGCAATCGCCACTTATTATCACCTTCGTCGATTTTCAAAAAAGCCTTTGATAGTCTACACCGCCCATCATTGTGGAAGATACTTACAATCTATGGTTTTCCAACAAAATATGTGAATATAATCAAAGCGCTATATGACAATGCAAGATGTTGTGTTAGAACAAATAAAGGGAATACAGAATGGTTTACAGTAGAAACAGGGGTGAAACAAGGCTGTATTATGTCACCACTACTTTTTGGAATAGCTATTTATTGGGTTATGAGAAACTATACCCACAATGAACAATTAGGTATAAAATGGACAAATGGAAAATTCCTGGGGGACCTGGATTATGCAGATGATTTAGCATTCTTAAGTTCAACACCCAGACAATCCAAGAAGCAGTAAATAATTTGTGTCATCTCTCGGTTAAAATAGGTCTCCAAATAAATGCCTCTAAAACTAAAGCGATGAACTTTTCTAACGAGACCTTTGATATCATCTTGAACGGGGAAAAACTACAGAAAGTTGAAAGTTTCAATTATTTAGGCAGTAAAATGACTCAGGATGGTGACACAACAAGAGAAATCCATACTAGAATTGCTTTGGCAGCTATCGCCTTCAATAGATTATCTAACATTTGGAAATTACGATCATTGAATATACATACCAAGCTTCGTCTGTTTAATTCAAATGTTATCTCAGTGTTAACATACAGCTGTGAGAGTTGGAAAATAACAAAATCATTGGAGAACAAGCTGAATACATTCGAGAACAAATGTCTTAGAAAACTCATGAACATCAGTTGGAAAGAATTCAAGACTAATCGACAAATAAGAGAAGACTCTAGGCAGAAATATGTCTCCGACTATATAAGGAAAAGACGATGGTCATATATCGGTCATGTTCTACGAATGCAAAACAACAGAATACCACTACAGGCGCTCACTTGGGTTCCTGAGGGTAAGAGGAAAAAAGGAAGACCAAAAGAAACACTCAGAAGAACAATAATAAGAGAAGGAAGAACGTTGGGCCTAAATAATGTGCAAGAGCTAAGAGGAGTGGCGTCACAACGAACAACCTGGAGAGCACTGGTTTGGTACTTAAAGAATTTATTATTATTATTTATTATTTATATTTGGAATACTCTGCTTTGTAATGTTTTGACATTTATCTTACTCTTGTAGTGAATGTTTGTGGTGAATATTTTATTTAAGTATTTTCTTTTTACTTTAAACTTTCTCCTTTGCTCTGGTACTTATATGTTAGTTTTTGTTTTGGTAATATAAAATGTTATTACACTTTATCATCATTACCTGTCAGCTTATTGTGAAGCACAGGCCTTCAGTACACCCGCGTCCGTCCCTGCCCCCTGTCATTCAAGGTGTTCCCACGTCTTCTTTATCTCGTTCACGTCCGTCGCTAGATCTCTTCTCTGACTACATGTTTTTTTTTGACCTCCCTCTATCTCTTCTACACTTGGGGATTCAGAACGGAGGCCATTTATGAGAGTCTGTTTATGTATGATTGACATTTTTGTTGTTCTCCGAGCTTCAGAGCCATACAACGGGATTGACTTGACGTTTAAGTTGATGATTTCGATTTCTGTGTGTGTGTGTGTGTATATATATATATATATATATACTCATGGAAAAAAGTTTCAAGCACTCAACAGGGCACTGTGCGTGTGTTCTTGGGTGAACTCAAATGCAAGTTGGCACACATTTCTTTTTGAGTGTTGTTCACTTAGGCCTACCCGTGCAATTACAATTGGATCGCACTATTCATGGGGAGATAATCACGGTGCAAGATAAATCACGTGAAAAGTGCCGTAGGGGAGAATTTATCATAGATAAAAAGAAGGTAAGTGTGTAGCTCTAATCACAAGCATGTGAAAACGTAATCGTTGAAATAGAGAGTACCAAGAGTCCAACAGAAACATCTTTTTTGACAATGCCAAGATTGAACCAACACCAGCGAGCAATAGCTATAGGGATGTTATCTGCTGGAGCAACTATATTAGCTGTATCACAACATTTCAATGTTCACAGGAACACTATATCACGCATTCAAGTTCGTTTCCACCAAACTGGATCCACTGCTGATCGCCATATAAGTGGCCGACCACGAGTTACCACCCCTGCACAAGACCGTTACATACGCCTTATGCACTTGCGTAACAGGTTTATTCAGGCAACATGGACTGCCAGGAACATTCCAGGTTTAAGACCCGTGTCGTGCAGAACAGTGCGGAATAGGCTCAGAGAGGCAAATCTCTTACCTCACAGACCTGCAGTTAGACCAGCACTGACATTGATGAAATCATAACACCACACGTAGAGCATTTCCTCGATGCAAATGGACCAGGCATGATATTCCAGCAAGACAATGCTCGTCCACATGTGGCACGTTTGGTCAGGGACCACTTTCGGCAACAACAGATTCATGTCTTACCATGGCCAGCTGTTTCCCCGGACCTTTCTCCCATCGAGCACCTGTGAGACGAACTGGAGCGTATGCTGCGAAGAAGACAAAATCCTCCTGAAAACCACCACCAGTTAGCACAAGCGTTGCAAGAAGAATGGAATAACATTCCCCAACAACAGAAAAACACAAAGACATGACACATTAGCATCGGGCACTGTTGGGTGTTTTGTTTAGTTTAGTTTTGTTATGTTCGCTAGTTTATTTGTTTAATGTTTGCTTTGTCACTGAATGGGTTGTAAAAATAAATATAGCCCCTGCCTCTAGAATCAAGAGTTTTATTGTTGTTCGGGTCGGTGCGAGTGTGACAAGAGAGTGATCACACATCACAATATAATCATCATCATCATCTCGCCCACCCTTTCACAATTGGCGTCGTCGGCAGGATCAGGCAGACAGTGACACCGAGCAAACAGCAGACGAACAAATAGTGTAAACACCCAGCAGTGCGGTCGTGCAGCAAGATGGCTACTGCGCATATGAAGGTACTGTACGTGGAGGAGCCAGAGATAAGGTTATTTAGTGGACAGGGGAGCCCCACTTGGCAAGAGTTTGTGGAGGATGTGGAAGCCGCGTGGAAGGTGGCGCCTTTTTGTGCAGAAGACAAGTTAGACATGATATGGAACAACGTTACACCATGGGTATCTAGAGAATTACGGATACATGGTGGAGCCAAGGCCAGCCCTGAGAAGTTACTGGAAATTGTCAAAAAAGCCTACAGCGAGCAACCACCAGTCAGTGAGATGACCAGAAATTTCCCTTGGGAATATGCTGTTTATGGTGAAAGTAAAAAGCCTGAGACACTGGTCCAGATAGCAAGTGCAGAAGTTCAGAAGGAGAAGGAGGCACTTAGAGCAGAATTATCCCTCCTAAAGTCCCAGATAGCACAGATGTCATAGACCAGTTCGCCAGCACAAGAGGAGGTGCAGAGAGAGAAAGAACCAGGCCAACCGCGAAAACAGCCAAAGCACGACGAGGAGTTGCATGTTCTGGTATGTGAGAGTCAAGCTGTTGTTAACGAAAGCAGTGAGCTGACAGTACCGACCAGTGCAGCTGCACCGACAAGGCGAAAAGGAGTTTGCAAGTGGTACAGTGTCCGCAGGAGATGGGGATTCATCACGCGAGATGATGGAGGTATTGATGTATTTGTACATCAGACCAAGATCTTCAGAAAGGGATTCCGGAGTCTGGCGAAGAATGAACGAGTCGAATTTGACAGCAAACCATCGGTCCAGGGCATGGAAGCAGTCATTGTATGCGGCATTGGCGGTCAAGAGTGTAAGGGCAGCAGAAAGCGACCCAGGGCACAGAGGAAGCCCAGAAAGATAAGATGCTACAATTGTGGAGACCTGTCAGACCACATGGCAGCCAAGTGCCCTCAAGGCCTGATTCCGAAGAGATGTTTTGGATGCAAATCCCCAGAACATTTGATAGCTGCCTGTCCCTCAAGGAGCTCTTTTCCTAGACGGACTGTCACAACCAGGTTGCCTTTAGGGCGCAAGCCAAGAGATGGCCACGACAACGGTCACACTAAGGGCGCCGAGAGAATTGGCCATCGTCTAGGGGAGGAAACCCATCCTAAGCAGATAGGTGGGAGTACACATCGGTGTCCAGACGAGGAGACTCATGAAAAGCAGACTGTGGGGAATGTAAGCCACCGTCCACACAAGATGAGTGGAAAGCACGTCAAGAGCGATCTCTCTTCAAACTCGACAGCTGCAAGCACTGACAGGCAGATGTCACGGGCAGACAGCGACGCGGCACCGGTGAGAGAGTCTTCAAGACCACAGCGGCTGACATCCCGGCAACGTACAACTGGAGACATGACGACCAAGAGTGTCTCCAGCCGGGTTGTACCGAATACAGAATCTAAGCCCAAAACATCGACGCTGAGAAATAATCAGGCGCATCACCAACGATCCGAGAGATTTCGACTGAAGCGCCAGAGGTAGTGATGTTGTCGGGACGACAACAAAATCAGGAGGAAGATATGTGATGGGGCCGAAAAGGAGACGCCCGCCCCCTTCCTGTTTTTGGGCAGATCTATCGCCCAAGTATTTTAGAAGTGCGCGCAGCATGCTGAGATGTAATTGATGAAAAGGCCACAATAATGCCTTAAAATTAAGTTGTGGTGTAGAATTGTGTTTTTGCTCTAGAAATAGCTGTAGGTTTTATTTGTGTTTTCGCTGTTCCTAAAGCGATAATCGCGTGTGTTATTTAAGTAGCCAAGATTAATACGCCTAGCGCGCAGTAAAGTGAGTGATTAGTCTAGTGCCTATAAAAAGAGATAGCGAACTACCAGCGGCCCTTTTTAAGTATCAGCCCTGACGATAGAGAACGAAACGAGGCGCCCTTTGTACCCACACAGAAGAACACAAAGACATGACACGTGAGTTAATTTAAATTAGAATTAGTTTTATATAATTCTGATATTGTATTCAGCACGAGTCTGTTTTAATGTTTAGTGAAATAGATAGATGTGTTTCCAAAGGAAATGTCTTTTTAGGACATTATGATTTAGTCTCGAAATGATAGATGAGTGAAAATAATGTTTGATAGGTTTTATGAGGCACGCTAAGCCCAAATCCAGATGTGAGAGTTTAGTATCAAGTATTCCATTCATCAGAGAAGGGCAAATTTAGTAGGAGAGTGTTTTATACATGAAACTGGACAGAGAAGCATCTATTACTTAAATTTAGATGATATTAGAAAATATCAAGATGGCGGCCACGTGGTCATGAAAGGCGGCGCGGTGAATAAAGAAGGCACCAAGGGGTCTGCGGTAACACTCTTAGTTATCACTTAATGTTACGCAGTTTTATATTGTGTGAATTGACACGTGGGTGGGAAGCAGATCAAGATAATTTTCCCCAGTAAAGGAAAGAGATAGTTTTCGTGTTAATGCCAGTTTTGTTAAAGTCAAGAGTAATTATTTTATTTCTTTAATGTAAAAGTAATTGAGTGTATTTCACGATAGCCTACTTATCATAATTCTACTGTATATATTTAATGGGTTACTGTGAGGTGAGAATATGTATTTAGATTTATGGAGAGCGCGAGGCCACTCCTTTGTTGAGACATGTGTTTCTCTGGTTGCTCCCGGCGGAGCATGGAAACACCAATGTGGCTGGTGTCTATCACAAGCCGACAAGAAGCAATTTTATGCTATTGCAGTGGTTGTTTCGGTAACGATGTGTTTCATGTGATGAGATTCCCAGTCGCACCAGTGGTCATATACGACACGCTTGTTGCCAGGCGCACCAGTCGTCACATACGACATGCTTCCGAATGCAGTAACGAATATTTAGATAGATCAGTTGCGAGGTGGTGGTTTATTCTCGTTATTGAGAGTATTTGTTGAGTTGAATATTATTTTATGTCCATTTTATGATTATTTAATTATGGTTATGTGAGGAATGGTTGTGAGAGCACGTGGGCTCACTTCAAGGTATATATTTCTCTTCTCCGCTCCTGAGGGAGCATGGGGCCAACAGTGTGGTTTGCCTTCATATTGTGGCCGTGTACATAGTTGTTCCTTTGGAAACAGACTATATTTTTACAAGACAGAGGAAGCACAGACCACCCCATAATTTTATATTTTATGAGAAACAGAAAATAATAAATAGTGTCACATATTTAGGGTAGAGTCGCTTCTACACGCCATTTCTAATAATTGGGTGATTTCCCCTGACCAATCGGATAGCTCAGATTTACGCCGGGGAAAGTGGAACAACGACGCCATTTTGGCAGTAGAATGAAAGAGCGCAACTCAAGAGGTCGTATCTGGTCCAGCTCTACATATTTCTTAGTTTGAGGAAATCAAACTTCAACATTTATTATAAAATGTGTATTTCAGGACATTGAGTGGTTTTATATTCCTTACTGGCGTAAGAAGTGTCAATCATTCAATATGTATTTTGAATAGAGCTCCCAACCCTAGTCGCAGCAGAACTAGGTTCGAGGATTTGAGTCAATTTGCAAAAAATAGTCTTACACCTCAAACCATGTAGAGTAGAAAATATTCTTGTGTTGGAAAGCATTTAACTCAAGGAATACCTATGACCATTGGCATAAAAAGGACTAATCTGAAGGGATGAAAGCGTATGGTAAAATGATGCCGTGACCACTTCTCTTTAAAAAGCAAAAACCCACCACTATAAGTCAAACAGAAAATAGCGAAGATGGACCTAAGGAGGAAATGCCCACACCAGGAGTACAACAACAGCAGCAAACGCATGCACAACCATTACAGCCCACCGATTGACATGGCTAAGAAATATTTGCTGACGGGAAGTTACCCTATGCAGCATGAGCCATCACTGTGTCAGAGCTTTGCCCATCAGTTCCCCTCCCCAAGTTTCTCCAACCCACGCCGCCCCTCTGACTCTGACAAGGAAAAAAATCGTTTTCTGACGGGAGGTTATCCCAAACGTAAATCCTTGAGCTTACATCCCATTATTCATGGGGCAGATATGAAGTATTGTAACCACACCTCTATCAGGAGGAATGCAGTAACAACACACGCGGATGCGGAAAGTTACTCTGTCGAAAATTTAAGAAACCTACGATACCCATGTCTACCAACACATCATACCGAGGACACAGATAGTAGGCCTACGCTGTATCATTTTAACAGACGTGCTAAGAATCACTGGACGAGTTTAAATAGAAGAGATTGCCGCATTGCAGTCCGAAGCCTATTCACCAATGTCAAAAGTCATAGGACCTACGAAATAAAGAATCTCCATGCATCTGACAGGGCATGCATTGTCACCACAGATGAAGGTTTTCGTGCTGTTATAAAACCACTACATCCATGGCGAAGACAGGTCAGTTCGGTGAAAGTAAACACGACGCTACATACCCCCCCCCCCCCCCTCATAATAGACTAACCCGAATCGTGCACAAACAAGAAGAATTTATGAATGAACCAAAGACGACCTCTGTCGCGACACAAACAGAGAATAGAGCTGCAGTTTCAGCAACACAGACAGACACTGACACACCAAGTCAAGTTTGCGACCCCGTAGCACCAGTAAAACAGTTCGCCCAACAGAAATCCTTCAATGCTATCCCAGTTACTGCACTGAGCACAGAGAGGCTGCAGGAAGAAATAAATGACATCTTGAGGAAGGGTGATTTCAGCGTTCTCACGGTCAAATTGGTGTATGAATTACTAGAGGATAAATTTGCTGTGAACTTGTCTGCCAAACAAGATGAGATACGTTGTTTAGTAATAAACACGGTTCAACAGGATGATGGCACTCTTGAACACTATAACAGCACGTTAGATCGGGATGAAAGCAAGATTACCCTACAAGAGAAGAATTCTACAGAAGTATCCATCCGACCCATTAGAAGGGCAAAATATTGTTATCGCTCCACATGTTCGGTCCCCTTTAACGACACAGATTCTGACATGGACACACAAGAACCAATAGACCAAAGTTTTCACACTGACGAAATATCCAATATCTGCCCTGTTCAAACATACGGTGAGATAGTAACCAACAAGTATGAAAGAGACTCTGGTATAGATTCGCCTGGTCCTAGTTGCACAACTGATACATCATTCGCTAGTACGTCATCCCCGGAGATTCAAGCAGCTGG
This sequence comes from Oreohelix idahoensis, assembly GCA_024509875.1. Taxonomy (NCBI): domain Eukaryota; kingdom Metazoa; phylum Mollusca; class Gastropoda; order Stylommatophora; family Oreohelicidae; genus Oreohelix; species Oreohelix idahoensis. The sequence continues at coordinate 230,963 of JAMPIV010000297.1, read as the reverse complement.
CAAACGTACCTGTTTTTCTTCATCAGACGCATCATCTCCTGTCATTAAATGCATGAAATTGCCACAAAATGAGATCAGACGAATAGTCAAGGCGAAACGCTATCATGTTCCCAAACCAAGCCGAGAAGTATTAGCCTCAGCTCTACTAGTCAAAAACAACAGTGTGCAAATTACTGTGCCCATTGTAAACCGTGCTAACGTTCAGCACAACCAGGTCAGAAGAAAAATCAAGGCGAAACATATACCTGCCTCAAAACCAACAGATGTTCCAGCCATACAAACCCTAACCACAGTGAAACCATCACCGCAATCAAATGATGTTAAGCCATCACCGCATTCGTCAATGTCCTCGGTGTCCCAACAATCAGCAAATGCAGTGTCGTCGCCTATCACACCCGTCACCACTGCTACTCAGTATGATGCTCGCCTAAGCAGTCGGGACATTGCAAGGTTAGAGATGGTGAAGGAACTAGCGAAGCTGTTCTGAAAAACATGCCCAGGTGTTTTATGTGTTCGCAAATCCGAACACGGTCAACGCATATGTGACAAAACCTTTTTAACAATGTACTAACTCTCCCCATGTACTCTATTTTCAGTTTTTGACAGTTCAAATGACTTGCTTACAGACTAAGATGTCAAAGCCTCACTGAGAAAGTTATTTTTTCCAGCCTTAGAATACTGATGCCCAGAAAGAAATCAAGACCAGCCCACGGAGGATTTTCTTTAGATAGCATAATTGTGAAATAAAAATGTTAAAACAATTGATAACACATGGTGTTACGAGTTTACAGACACCCTTATTTAGTTACATACATTTTCTTAATATTTAGAATGTTACACAACTTTACCTATAACACATGTGTCACACTATTCTGTTGTAACATTCATCTCCACTTTTGTAACTGATCATATTCCACGCTCCATTCACCAGCATTTTCATGCAGACACTTTACACCAGTAGTTTTTTTTTTTTCTTACCTCATACTAATATTTCTTTGATCTATATTATGCTAAACTCCTTGATATCTGCCACCTTGATCAATCATACTGTTCCTACTATGACATCTCTTAACAGCACATAATTCATACCCAAAACTAGTATTGTAGGTTATGCTATTTTTCTCCACAGGATTATTTATTTTCAAATGTACATTATTATTTTAGACCCAGATGTATATTAGTACTGTCAAGAATTTTAAACATTCTCCTAAAGAGATTCCATATCCCAACCTTGACTCTCTATAGTAAGATTTTCTTCACTCCACTGTTACAACATCTTTAACTTACTATTTTTCCTTTCCACTATATTGAGACGACATTCTAGACTTGTGATCTTTTAAATCCCAATCATATTCATTCCTTGGAATTACAATCATGTTGTAATCAGGAGATCCTTGATGTACCCTTTCCTCGCCACTTATTGACAACAGACACTGCTACAACATTCCTTCTATTCTAACCTAAACTATTACTTGCAACCCTATTGGTTAGGATTTACTATTAGAATATCTAGTGTTTAGTGAATTGATTTTTATCATTCTTTAGTACTTGTGATACAAACAGAAAAGAAATCACACAAAACAAAAAAAGAAATGGAAAAAAAGAAAATGAAATGTAAAACAAGAAAAGAAAAAAAGGAATCACAAGAAAACAGAAAAGACATAAAAGAAAAAAAACAATTAGAATGTTTTTTTATATAAGATGCTATATGTTTATATGCCACCCACACACATTTTGATGATGATAAGACAATATTGTAAAACATTGACTGCCCTGAGGTTAGCAGATGAAGAAGAAAATAAATAAATCACCCTATGCCACTCATACCCCCACCAGCTTGATCCCTGATATTCCAACAATATTTTGTTGATATCACAAATACCCCAATGACATTTGCGCATGCTGATTTTCTGCAAATGAACAATCCCTTGAGAGCATTAGTATATGCTAACCCCAGATTGAACAAATTGCACCTATTTGTTGATGATGCCTTTGCCCATGTTAAAGAAATAGCATTTGCACATGCTGACCTAGCAAATGAAATACCCCATTACCGCATGATAACCACTAATGACACATGAGATGAAGAAGCAACAGGTTATGTATGATGAAGATGACATTTTATATTAAGGTGAAACTTTATGTTGTCACAGCTGAGATTTTGTTGTAATGTTTATGCACAAAATCCCCCACATTAACATTGGAGGAGGAATAATCTTAGTCTTTCGTGGTTACGAGATAAGACAAGGATATAATAGAATATTTGATGAATACCATGGAACAAATCAGAGCAGATGATTGTTGCACATATGAGGACCATATTTGAAGTCATTATTGAAGGATTATCAGTAGACAAGAGACACAAATGAATTATGATAATCCCATGGAACCACAGGTACTAAGGACACAAAATGGAGATTAAATAATGGAGAAAAAAAAATAATGACTGAATAATTGCTACGCCCAGAGGTAAAGGAAATAGAGATGCATCCGCATTTTGGAGAAGATATCTCTTTGATTTTTGCTTATTGCCTTTGTAATATGAACATTGTTGTATAACAAATGACTATTCCTTATCACGAATTACAGAATGTTGTAAGATAGTTGGAATAAATTGACAATGTACTATACTCATAACATACCCAGAATTACAGGAGAGAAAATAAATAAATGATTGATGAAAGTGGACACACTGAGATTTGCTCACCCCGAGGATATTGGATAAGAAAATAACGTTATCCCAAGGACAGACATGTCACAGATATATCATGGAGACATTATGACAAAAAAAAAAAAAAAAGAGAATACCTAGATTGGAAATGCAACAAACTTTGTCAAGGACACCAGGAAATAGACCCCCGCCCCACACTTAAGATAACTGACGGATGAGATTTTTGAATTATAAGTACCATAAGTCACCCATCTGGCTGTAGTCAGCGGATGTTACAGGCACCACATAACTCTGACTAACCCTCGACCAGCGAAGGCAGAGTTGGTGTCGAAATTTTGCACATATGTAAAAAGACATGTTTTTGTTCATGTTTTGGTAAAGTCTAGACATTTATGTTAATGGTTCTATAAATGATTAGTTGATATATTGATGATAAATATTCGCAGATATAGTACATGGACAATTAATAAGGATATATTTCCAGTACAGAATAAGAGGAATAGGAAGGATCCACATTTTAAATATTGGAGCACCATGAGCGAGGAATTGGACTTATAAAGAAAATGGAAATGGTACACTGTATGCAAGGATAACCAGAAATAATATGGATAAATAGTAGTCAGAGTGCCAGGAACTTTGTCTTACGAGAATATTGTAGATTCCTCACGATCAATTGATTATTTTCTTCCTTTCTATGTCACATTTTTTTTTTTTTGAGTGATGACCCCAAAATTTTTTTTTTCATCTCATATTGTCAAAAGTTCTTACATCTCAGTTGATAGTTCCATAAATAATTGTTTGATGTGTTTTGCATAAACGTATTGCTAGATAAGGTACATAGGGAGTTAATAAGGATGAATTCTCAAGATAACAGGAGGACAAGAATAGATACAATGATATTGGAACACCATAAATGATACATTGGTGTTATGAAAAAAAAAAAAAAAAAAAAAAGGAGACAAATATAAATTGTATACAAGGATGCCTCGAGAGTGACAACATGGATACATATTGTCAAGAGTATAAGCAGTTGTCTTAAAAGAGAAAATAAAGTAATACGGAACCCAATGTAGAAAATTCATGATGATTTGGAAACTATATTTTTCTTTTCCCTTATATTTCATAATATGATAGTAACACATTCGTCTGTTGGTTGCTGAATAATTTGATGTTTGAAAATTGATGTATGGTAAGTCAAAGAAGATCTTTGAAGAATATATATATATATATATAAAATAATATTTCTAGGAAAGAGTTCACAAAAAAATACTGTATTGACAGAAAAGAAGGAATGATTAGAAATAACTGACTAATGGACAGGATCACCACCAGACGCACGGATATTGGAGACAAACATCACATATTTTGAAGAAGAAAAAAAAATGTAATATAGAACATTTTCTACAGTGACGGACTTAGAACGAATTTATACACTTACCATTTGGAAAATGTCAATAACAAGGAAACATTCAGATAAATAAATAAGGATAAGCCATGAGGTTTTAATGCTTTTATTGTGAAAAATGATTACTTATAAAAATGATGCTGGTTGTATTATCGTCTGATAAATATGCATATTATGTTTAGAGATATTTTCTACATGTAATAATGAGCAAGTGGCTCATTCACTAGAAAAAAAAAAAAAAAAAGAAGAAGAAGATGATGAGTACCCATGAAAACATTGGCTATTCTATGAAAGTGGATTGCCATTACCATAGGAATTAGAGATTTTGGACATTTCTTGGAATATTGCAGAGTACTTGGGAAATAGAATAAATAAGTACGCCAGAAAAAAAAAAAGATTTTTTTTAGTACTTGCAGGCTTTTAATATGGAGCAAATAACAGTACAGAAAAGAGATAACACCCCTACCACATCCAAGAGAATGTAATCAACTATATTTTTGAATGAAATGTAATAGATTATGATAATCCAGCCAAGTTCTGCAAATAAGATAGTTTATTGTTCATTCCCCAGTGTTGCCACTCGTCACATTTTTTTAGTGATGACCTTATGAGTGTTTTGCAGATTTTGTTGGGCAGTGTTGCCAATTTGTAAATTTGGTGAAAAATATTATGATGTGATGAATAAGTTACACTTTTTGAAGTTGATGTCCACTACTAGTTTTTTTTTACATAGCAGACGACCTCATATAGACATAGGACCCCAGTATAGGAATTAAATTAAATTTTTTGGAAATATTTTTGGACTTAGAAAAATTTTTGAACTTTAAATTTTTCTGAAAATTTTTTTTTGAACTTAGAAATTTTTGGGGATGGATTTTTGTTATTGATAGTACTCAAATGTCTCCCTACGGGATACATTTGCGGAGCCCCGGGATCTATATGTGGCCGTGTACATAGTTGTTCCTTTGGAAACAGACTATATTCTTACAAGACAGAGGAAGCACAGACCACCCCATAATTTTATATTTTATGAGAAACAGAAAATAATAAATAGTGTCACATATTTAGGGTAGAGTCGCTTCTACACGCCATTTCTAATAATTGGGTGATTTCCCCTGACCAATCGGATAGCTCAGATTTACCCCGGGGAAAGTGGAACAACGACGCCATTTTGGCAGTAGAATGAAAGAGCGCAACTCAAGAGGTCGTATCTGGTCCAGCTCTACATATTTCTTAGTTTGAGGAAATCAAACTTCAACATTTATTATAAAATGTGTATTTCAGGACATTGAGTGGTTTTATATTCCTTACTGGCGTAAGTAGTGTCAATCATTCAATATGTATTTTGAATAGAGCTCCCAACCCTAGTCGCAGCAGAACTAGGTTCGAGGATTTGAGTCAATTTGCAAAAAAATAGTCTTACACCTCAAACCATGTAGAGTAGAAAATATTCTTGTGTTGGAAAGCATTTAACTCAAGGAATGCTTATGATGATAAAGAAATCAAGGACAAATCTGAAGAGATGGGTAAATGTCGTCGAACCCAAAATAAGACTGTAACTTAAAGGAAGGAACACGGTGGAATGAGAAGGTTCGCCATATTTGACAATTGAGTAGGCCTATGAGACAAAGATGCAAAAAAGGGATTTTTGCATCGATGAAAGCATCTGATGAGATGATAGAACTTTATTATGCTTATTATTGTAAAAATGTTCTGAATTCCAGACTTTGTTGAAATTTTAAGTTTCATGCTGAAAGATATTAAAAGTTTTGCATGAAATCGAACGCTGTTGAAAAGGTGAATTACTACAGTTTGGAGATTTAGATAAGAAATCTATCCATTTCAATTAAATTCGCTACATCAACACCTAAGAGAAGAAAATCGAACCTGGTAACACAAATTTAAGAGAGAAATCTAAATCTCTGGTGATTAGGCCAGTTAAACATCTGCTCTCTGTAAAGTAAACTGAAAATACTGCATATACCGGCACTGCCACATGATGGTAATATGGTGCCGTTCCAGTCCTAAGGAACACCTGCCCCGGCCACATGGTGGTAATATGGTGCCGTTCCAGTCCTAAGGAACGCCTGCCCCGGCTACAATATTAAGCATTCAGATGCTCGGGCAGTAGTGGTTTTGGTAGCAATCTGTGTTACATGGTGAGGTTGCCAGCCTCATGCACAACACCATACTAGTCTCATTGGACGACATGCATGAGTGTGTGTGTGTGTTCGTGATAGTTGAGTGTGTCAGGTGACGGCGTAGGACAGTTTGACAGGTGAGAGCGTGGTGTTTCTCATTCAGTATTATACTATGATTTTAACTATTCTGTGCTTTGTTTGCTTCTTCAGATTAGCATCGGGCACTGTTGGGTGTTTTGTTTGGTTTTGTGATGTTCGCTAGTTTATTTGTTTAATGTTTGCTTTGTCACTGAATGGGTTGTAAAAATAAATATAGCCCCTGCCTCTAGAATCAAGAGTTTTATTGTTGTTCGGGTCGGTGCGAGTGTGAAAAGAAAGTGATCACACATCACAATATAATCATCATCATTATCTCGCCCACCCTACCACAATTGATGGGGCCGAAAAGGAGACGCCCGCCCCCTACCTGTTTCTAGGGAGACGCCCGCCCCCTACCTGTTTCTAGGCAGATTATTTTCGATGTGCGCGAAGCATTCTGGGTTGTGAAAAGTCTGAAGTAGAAGATATGTAATGAGGCCATAATAAAGCCTGAGAATTAATTGTGGTGTATAGTTGTGAGTCATATTTGATATTCGTGTGTTATATTAAATAGCTATAGGTTTTATTTGTGTTTTCGCTATTCCTAAAGCGATAATCGCGTGTGATATTTAAGTAGCCAAGATTAATGCGCCTAGTGCGCAGTAAAGTGAGTGATTAGCCTAGTGCCTATAAAAAGAAATAGCGAACCAGCAGCAGCCCCTTTTTAAGTATCAGTCCAGACAAGAGAGAACGAAACGAGGCGCCCTGTGTACCCACACAGAAGAACACAAAGACATGACACATTAGCATCGGGCACTGTTGGGTGTTTTGTTTAGTTTTGTTTTGTTATGTTCGCTAGTTTATTTGTTTAATGTTTGCTTTGTCACTGAATGGGTTGTAAAAATAAATATAGCCCCTGCCTCTAGAATCAAGAGTTTTATTGTTGTTCGGGTCGGTGCGAGTGTGACAAGAGAGTGATCACACATCACAATATAATCATCATCATCATCTCGCCCACCCTACCACATATATATACAGTATATGTTACGAGACAAGTAACATCTTGTGACAGAAAACAAGTACAGGACGTTCGAACAATAATTATAATCAGTAACCAAATCCGAGTGTACAGTCCCACACATCTGTGTATTGCATCCAGTACGATTCTGACAAAATCAGAGGCACATCTCCAATCCAACTTGCAAGTCTGGAAGGAAGAGCTGGAGAAGAGAGGGATGGTCATAAGCAGCTCTAAAACAAAATCCATGGTGATATCACGAGAAGAAAGAAAACATCAGATTAAGTTGGGAGAACAGGTCCTGGAGCAGGTCGACCACTTTAAATATCTCGGAGCTATTATAGACCGAAAGGGAGGTATCAAAGAAGAGTTGGCCACTCGAAAAGCAGCGGCTGGGAGACTTTTTCAGGCCATAAATCGTGGATTCCTCAGCAAGAAAGAGGTTGGTAAGAAAACGAAGATGGCTGTATACCGCTCCACCTATGTCCCAGTTTTGACATATGGATGCGAGTCGTGGGCAATGACTACAACCCACAAAAGCCAGATCCAAACCTCAGAAATGAGGTATCTGAGGAAAGTGGTTGAAGTAACAAGAAGAGACATGGTCCGCAACCAGACGATACGTCAAGGCCTGAAATCCCATCCGCTGCAGACCCAAATAGAACAGTCCCAACTAAGATGGTTTGGCCATGTCTGCAGAATGGGAGAAGATCGGCTACCACGACAAGCATGGGAAACAAAGAGCCAGGGATCCAGACCTCCAGGACGACCCAGAGTTCGCTGGGAGGACAACATTAGACAATCTTTGAAGGACCGAGGACTAGAATGGAACCAGGCCAGGAAGAAGACAGCTGATAGAATGGTCTGGCGCTCTCTCTTCCAAACCTCTACACCTCACGGTAGAAGGGGAACGACTAAGTAAGTAAGTACGATTCTGACAAATCCTGGTTATGGAAATACAATCATAATAATGATGCACGACTTCACAACACGCAATAAACAATGGCCGGACTTCATCGTCGCAATCCAACAAATGCAATTCAACTCAATCACAATTCCATTACAATTCCAAACCCATGAACAAGCTATCACACAACAACCCGTCCATTTCCAACTCTGCAATCCATCTCCCACAAAATTCTCTCTGTTCTTTTCTTACAGCTTACCGCTCGCATTCCTCGAATGGGGTTTTTCTCAATCTCGCTGTCAGTCAAAATAGCTCAGGCGCATCGCACTCCTTAACCCTTTGAGCGCTGCTCAGTACTTACAACCAGTTAATTATTTCCTTACAATATATCCAATACCATAATTCCCGCCGTAAGATACTTCGGTCGGTAGACTAGGTCTGTCACACTTTGCACACCGTCATTTGCGCCCTTTTTCTATTTTCGAGAGAGTGCATTAACTTTCGAGCACAGCTAAGGGGGTGCAACTGTGGTTGAAAGTTAGACAATAATTGTATTGCTTCCCCTTATATGTACTCTCACGAAAATAGAAAAGTGTGACGGTGTGCATTAAATCAACAGACAATCAAGATACTCTTCTGTCCAGTTTCATTCGGGAAACGGATTTACTCATCATTTTTCTTAAAAATAACCTTAAAATGTAAGTTTCTGATTGTTTCTTCAAGACGAAATTTTAATTTAAAGTATTGAAGACTTATTATTATGGATAAAAATGATAAGATGGCTAAAAGGAAGAGACGATCGCGTCATTCACAGCGAGCAAACAGTTTGATTATGGAAAGAAGCCAACAACTTGAACTGGAGACAGAAAGGTGCGGAGATGCAGATTAAATCAACAGACAATCAAGATACTCTTCTGTCCAGTTTCATTCGAGAAACGGATTTAACTCATCACTTTTCTTAAAAATGTAAGTTTTTTTATTGTTTCTTCAAGACAAAATTTTAATTTAAAGTATTTTTCACGGCGCTATTTAGCAGTGACGACAAATCAGACTGGCAACATTGAGGTTGGCAACATTGGGATAACTAAACCCGCAAGTCATGTGACTAGCGGAAGTAGGAAATATGAGGCGCGAAGTAGGCAGTTGTTCCTAGCCAGCGTCGGAGTGAGGACGGATGTGTTTTTCCCTTGCCAGCATTTTTGCTGTGAAGTGTATGCCATGGACTGATTGTTAGAAATACTTGCCATATTTCGTGTTGAGTGGATTATGTGGTGTAATTCTAGATTTGTATAGTATCTGGTGGGCATTTTCCATAGATCGCAGAGTTATAGGGTGTCAATGAGTTGAGTGTACCATTGTCACAGTTTTTGCCGTTCATTGTGAGCGATAGTCATTGTAGTGTTCATTCAGTAAGTCATACTGGATTGTATGATGTTGATAGATTGAGCTGTTATTGAGGCAAGTTACATTGGCATTATTTATTGTGATTCATACGTTTGTTGGCCGTGTGAGGCCTGATAGTGTGTGTGCATATTTATTGAAGGGAATTTCCTGTTACAGGTGTTGAGTACTTATGTCAGCCATTGTTGTGTGGTGTCATACTTCTATGAGAACGAGCCTATTACTGTTATTCTTATTGCTAGTCTAAATCCACATGACAGTGGTGCAGCACAGTGGAGTGTTATCCATGATAAGTGCGTTCTGACAGTATTGCAGACTTATTATTATGGATCAAAATGATAAGGTGGCTAAAAGGAAGAGACGATCGCGTCATTCACAGCGAGCAAGCGAGACTATAGAAGAAGCAGCAATGTAATACGTGTAACAGAAACAACACACTATAATTAAAAACCTGCCAATTTTGGCGGGTTGTTGCTAATATATATATATATATATATATATATATATATATATATATATATATATATATATATATATATATATATATATATATATATATATATATATATATATATATATTATATATATATATATATATATATATATATATATATATATATATATATATATATATATATATATATATATATATATATATATATATATGTGTGTGTGTGAGTGTGTATACATGCGCGGGTCCCTTTTGACCACAACTTACCTGACTCCTTTTGGTGCTGGAGCCCATGGGACATGCTTGGGTCACCCAGTCGTTAGTTACGCCATTGCTATTTAAATTGTGAACTGCATGTATCAATACGTTTATTAATGATCAAACACTAATATAAGTAACGACTACAGCAACTTTCATAATAGAGGTTATGGCCTAGTTCACATGTACGAAAATACGTTTGCAACAGTATCGATATCCATGTCAATATGTTAAGTCACCTGTCGCCACTGTTTCATGTCAGTCCTATTGTTAGAAAATTCTTGTTCATTGTTTTAATTCCCCAGGTCCTCTTTTTACTAATGGAGGGAAAAATAACCCAGTTGCAGAAAATAAAATAAACACCCCCCTGTTTAAAGTAGATGAGGAGGTCTGTAGTAAAACGTTGTGAAGGGTGGGTTTATAAAAAAAAAAAAACGGGTGGGGTGGTATTGCGTATTGCTAGGACAAACGACAAAGAAAATTGTCTACGTTGCTGCCTCAAGGTCAGGGACAGGAAAGAAAGCGAGAGCGAAGTAAGATAATGAGAAAATAAATAAATAGAATGTTACCACTTTCCGTTTTCGGACATAAGAGAATAAATACTAAGTAGGGAAAAGACACAAAAAGCAACCCCCAAAAAAATTCATTTAAATAGATAAACATGATTTTCCACCCTCCACTGGTGCTTCTCACACTCTCGACCTATATATCCAGAACACCCTTATTGTCACCCAACAGCTCCGTCTTTGGCGCCTACTATACTCTAATCTCACTTCTGCCGAGTTTCATGCCCTATCCCAGCTTCGTAGTAGAGTTGACATCAACAGTTAAATCTGCGAATAAGAAGAAGCCATCGTTTTCTGTCGTAAGGACTTGTGCCTGCAAAATAACAGACAGCTGTCAAACAACTTATCTACACACCTCGCACCAATGATGCCACGGTCTTCGGTTTGGTTTGGTTTTAAGGACTATCTTCAATGCACACGGACTACTCCATCAGTGCTCCGATATCCTCCCTTAGATGACACAAGGAGGATCTCAGCACTGTGCACGAACTCCGTAGCACCGGCGAGAATCCCAAAGTGTGTATATAGGAATAACACATTCTATAAATTATTCTGTAGTGGGTAGGTTTCTAATTTTCAAATTTTGATAGGGCAGCGGCCTGACAGGCCTACTCTTTACGATTTGCAACTGCCGTGGGATTTTTAACGTGCGCAACTTGCACACGAGACTTCTTATTCTTACGCCCTTATCCGAGAAGGCTAGGTGTCCAATCTCACTATCCAGGAGACCAGGGGGGAGTATGACATCATTAGGACCACTGGTTCCGAAAAAAAATTTCCATAAATTATTGATCCTGGAAAAATAAACAACACCTACGATCCTGAGGTAAAAATAAGGCACTCGGTGATCTGTGATTGTTAAAGGTAAAGGATCCCGTTACACGCCTATTGAGGCATATTAGGAAGACGGTGTTAGGCCCGTATTTTCTTGACCATCGGCACACTAGGGGTGATGTGGTCAGCATTACGCTGGCCGCCTTAACCTTCCCAGAAGTTGTTCTGGTACCCAATTCATGAGGCAGGGTTGACCCCGGAGCCGTTTGCGGTCTAAAATTCCCACCTCAACTGGGGATCGAACCATGGACCACCGAGTTAGGAAGCCAGTGCACTAACCACTTCGCTACCGCAGCCCCTGATCTGTGATTGTGGGGACCTGCTAAATATAAATATTCTAAGCAATAATTACAGTACATTATTAAGTTGTCTGCCCCCCGTGGCGGTCGGTAGAAAAAAAGAATAAAATAATAAACTCCAAAATGGAGTACATACATGGGCAATGTTTATGCTTCTATGATACAGTATAACTTTACATTGTGTGTGTGTGTGTATATATATATATATATATATATATATATATATATATATATATATATATACATATATATATATATCTATATATATATATATATATATATATATATATATATAGTCGTGAGTATATATATACTCTAATAACTAAGCATTTATTTTATTACAAAGTGCTTAACTTACGCCGAAATTTTAAGAATTGAAACAAAATCCAACTGGGGAGTAACAAGCGCTTACTGTCCTCAGATAGAGCAATTCTGTTCCCTTCTGTTCGTCTTGGGTTTCCGTGCGTAGTGTGACGAACGCGTAAACCTATGAAGATTTAAAGTCTGCTAAACGTTGGTCTTGAACACCTGGCAACCATTTGGCTTTGCACGTGTGGGACACTGCTTTCGCGTTACCCGAAGTAAAGAAAACGTTATTCTAGAATTTACATCCGAGACGTTTAAGTTCCCTGTAATTACATAATGTTATACGACTGCTAACCAAGAGTTCAAGAAAAGCTGGCTAAAAAGGTCCGCTACAAAGGCGCTGAGGGAATGAAGGGCTCGGCTTCTCCGCCGTGGAAGGATAAATAAGAAAACTTCCCTGCTTTCAAAAGGTTAAAAACTCTGCAACGCTCAACGTTAAGAGAAGGCGGACGACTGCCATGCAACTTGAAACGAACTTTCGGAAGGCTGCCGCAACCAGCATCAAGACATTTGTTTGTCGGCTGGTGTGGTCAGAACACAATTTCATGCGAGGAGCAACCTTCCGGGCGATCGTACAACAAATTGACATGCGTGAAGTCGAATATCGTACGTTAAAATGAAGAGAAAAGTGACAGAGGGCATGAATAAAAATTCAAAAGTAGAAGCAGCGCGTTATGATAGGCGGTCGGAAAAAAAATCTGAGTCAACGCGTCACAATATATATATATATATATATATATATATATATATATATATATATATATATATATATATATATATATATATATATATATATATATATATATATATATATATATATGTATATATATATATATATATATCACCCGTGTGTTACCGGGGCCCGAAATGGGAGCAAAGAATAGTAACACTGTTCCCTGCCAAGCATGTCGTAGAAAGCGACTAAGGAGGGTTGGGCACGGGGCCGATTACCCCATACCGTAAAAAATGTAAACCACAAAAAACTTCAACAAACATGGACAAGTCAATTAAAGAAAATAAAACACAGCCATCCAAGACAGGGGAAGGTCCTCTCGCAGGGAGGCTATGATGCAACACAGAGAAAGCCGAAAGGAGTCTGTGTTGCTGACTAACCTTCTTTCTTCTAGAAGAACTTCCAGATTTGGCACCTGGAATGTTCGGACATTAAACGAACAAGGGAAAGTGGCACAAGTAGCAGCAGAGATGAGGGAATATAAAATCGAGGTTCTGGGACTGTGTGAAACAAAGTGGAAGGGGGTAGACAGGAAGAAACTTATCACAGGTGAATTGGTGCTGTCCTCAGGACATGAAGATGAAAGTTCACACCAAAGTGAAGGGGTAGCTCTTATCTAAAGAAGCACAGAAATCACTCATTGAAAGGGAAGCTGTTTGATCATGAATAATAACAGCTTCTTTTAAAACAGCTAAAAAGAAAATAAATGTAAATGTCATCCAATGTTATGCACCAACTAATGACAAAGAGGAGTCGGTGAAAGAAGCATTTTATACTAGACTACAGGAAATTATGGAAAAAGAAGAGACATCACAATTTTGATGGGTGACATAAATGCAAAGATAGGTACAGTCAACACCGGCTTTGAAGAAGTCATGGGAAAACAGGGGCTAGGAATAATGAATGAAAATGGGGAACTATTCTCAAACTTCTGTGCTACAAATCAACTGGCTATAGGAGGAAGCATGTTTCCACATAAGAGAATACACAAGGCAACATGGATATCACCAGACCATAGAACAGAAAATCAGATTGATCATATGTGCATAAACAAGAAGTTTAGATCATCATTGCAGGATATAAAGGTATATAGAGGAGCAGATGTGGCATCAGATCACCACCTTCTGATAGCCAAAGTAACAATGAAACCCAAGAGATACGCAACAATGCAAAATTATAGACAACAATTTAATGTAGGACATCTAAGAAATCAAGAAACAAGAGACAAATTTGCGGTCACAATATCCAACAAATCCGAAGTGCTCCAACAGCTGGAAGATGCAGAGAATACAGAAGACTATTGGCAGCAAATCAAAACGGTATGGAATGAGACATGTGAAGAAATACTGGGGAAAAGGGAACGACAACAAAAAGCATGGATAACAACAGAATCCATCAATAAGATAAAAGACAGGAAAAACAAGAAAGCAGATTTAAACACAAGCAAAACCAGAAGTTCCAAAGCCAAGGCTCAAGATGTGTACACAGAAGCAAACAAAGAAATAAAAAGAAGTATCAAAACAGACAAGAGGAAGTATATTGAGGAGTTGGCAAGAGGGGCAGAAGATGCTGCAGCCAAAGGGAATATGAGAGAACTGTATAACAGCACAAAGAAGCTAACGGGGAAATACAAGCAAACAAGTTGCTTCATAAAAGACAATGGAAAACTGCTCAGCAATATACAAGAGCAAATGAAGAGGTGGACAGAATATTTTGAGGACCTTCTCAATAGACCAGCTCCACAAAACCCCCCGGACACCCGCCAGCAAAAGAAGGGCTACAAATTAACGCTGAAAGACCAACGAAGGAAGAAATAAAGAAAGCCATAAAGCTTCTAAGAGATGGAAAAGCGTCCATACCTGATGGCATTCCAGCAGAGGCCATCAAAGCAGATATCGACACGGCTACAGAGATGTTATATAAATTACTTGGTAAAGTCTGGGAAAAGGAAGAGATACCAGCAGAATGGAAGGAAGGATATTTGGTTAAGTTGCCTAAGAAGGGAAACTTACAAGAGTGCACAAATTATAGAGGAATAATGTTATAAATGAAGTATGGAGAGAAGAACAACCACCACAACAATGGAAAGACAGTATTATTGTAAAGTTACCGAAGAAAGGTGATCTATCAGTGGTATATCTCTATTATCAGTACCTGGAAAATTATTATGTTGCATGATGTTAGAAAGACTTAAATTGCATGCTGACGAAAAGATCAGAGAAGAACAAGCGGGTTTCAGGCCGAAACGATCATGTATTGATCAAATATTCACACTAAGAACAATTATAGAAGAATCAGTGGAAAGGCAATCGCCACTTATTAACACCGCCCATCATTGTGGAAGATACTTACAATCTATGGTTTTCCAATGTGAATATAATCAAAGCGCTAATGAAAACAATGCAAGATGTTGTGTTAGAACAAATAAAGGGAATACAGAATGGTTTACAGTAGAAACAGGGTGAAACAAGGCTGTATTATGTCACCACTACTTTTTGGAATAGCTATTGATTGGGTTATGAGAAACCTATAACAATGAACAGGGAAAAATGGACAAATGGAAAATTCCTGGGGGACCTGGATTTCGCA
Source organism: Oreohelix idahoensis (assembly GCA_024509875.1). Lineage (NCBI taxonomy): Eukaryota > Metazoa > Mollusca > Gastropoda > Stylommatophora > Oreohelicidae > Oreohelix > Oreohelix idahoensis. The sequence goes on along the minus strand of JAMPIV010000297.1, from coordinate 215,246 downwards.
GATGATGTAGCATTCTTAAGTTCAACACCAAGACAATCCCAAGAAGCAATAAATAATTTGTGTCATCTCTCGGTTAAAATTGGTCTCCAAATAAATGCCTCTAAAACTAAAGCTATGGTTTTCTAACGAGACCTTGACATCTTGTACGGGGAAAAACTACAGAAAGTTGAAAGTTTCAATTATTTAGTCAGTTATATGACTCTGTATGGCGAAACAACAAGAATAATCCATACTAGAATTGAGTTGGCAGTGCTAGCCTTCAATAGATTATTAACATTTGGAAATTACGATCATTGAATATACATACCAAGCTTCGTCTGTTTAATTCAAATGTTATCTCAGTGTTTATGGCTGTGAGAGTTGGAAAATAACAAAATCATTGAGAGCTGAATACATTCGAGAACAAATGTCTTAGAAAAACTCATGAATCATCAGTTGGAAAGAATTCAAGAAATCGAGAGAAGACTCTAGGCAGAAATATGTCTCCGACTATATAAGGAAAAGACGATGGTCATATATCGGTCATGGAATTTACCACTACAGGCGCTCACTTGGGTTCCTGAGGGTAAGCGGAAAAAAGGAAGACCAAAAGAAACACTCAGGAAATAAGAGAAGGAAGAACGTTGGGCCTAAATAATGTGCAAGAGCTAAGAGGAGTGGCGTCACAACGAACAACCTGGAGAGCACTGGTTTCTGCCTTATGCGCCGTGTTTGGCGCTTAAAGAATTTATTATTATTTTATTAATGTTACTTTCAGTGCCAGGAAAAGTATTAAACAGGATTATCCTTGAAAGATTAAAAAAATCCATAGACACGAAACTGAGAGATGAACAAGCAGGTTTTCGACAAAACAGATCCTGTACAGACCAGATAGCCACTTTGAGAATAATAGTTGAACAAAGTCTGGAATGGAATTCACCACTATACATCGGATTTGTGGACTACGAAAAGGCATTTGACAGTGTAGACAGAGAATCACTTTGGAAATTGATGAGGCATTATGGAGTTCCCCTGAAGATCATTAATTTAATAAAGAAAACATATGAAGGAAGACATGACATGCAGAGTTCTTCATGAAGGACAGCTTACAGAACCGTTTGGGATAAGAACAGGAGTGTGACAGGGATGCCTCTTGTCTCCATTTCTTTTCTTACTAGCAATAGACTGGGTTACGAGAACATCGACAACACACAACAGAAATGGACTCCAGTGGACTCTGACTAAGCAGTTGGATGATCTGGATTTTGCTGATGACTTAGCTCTTCTGTCCCATAACCGTAATCAGATGCAGGACAAATTGAAAACACTCGATGAGAGGTCACAGCAATTGGGTCTGAAAATACACAGGGAAAAGACAAAGATAATGAGAATAAATGCAGGTAATGATAACAGGGTTGAACCAATACAAGATGTGGAATCGTACACATATCTTTGCAGCAATATAGACAAAGTTGGAGGGACAGACAGTGATATCAAAATCATCATCATGTGACGTATTCTTTCCAGAACGTTGTCTCCATTACAGCTGCTCTGAACGCATCACGATTCTGGGCAAGTCGACCTGCATCAGCCAAAGACAAGTTCAGACTCTTTGTGATGTCCTGGGTCCACCGTCGTCTAGGTCAACCCCTTCCCTTTTTTCCAGGGACCATGCCTTCCATCACTGTTTTTTTTCCAGACTATTATGTCTTTTTTATATGACCGAAAAATTTCAGCTTCCTTATTGCGATGGTATTTAGGAGCCAATGTTCCTGTACGTTTAGTGAGTGCAGTACTTCTTTGTTGGTCTTTTTTTCTGTCCAGGGTATTCTCAACCTCCTTCTGTAGCATTTCATTTCGAATGATGTAATCTTTTTTGCAACTGTTTTATTGAGTGTCCAAGTCTCGCAGCCGTATGTTGCTACTGGGAATATACATGCTCTGATCAGTTGTAACTTTGTTTCGTTGCTTGTGCCTTGCCATAGGTTTTTCATCTGTATTAGTTTATGTGAAGCAATTGCAAGTCTTCTTTTAATTTCTACTGCACAGTCGCCAGAGCTATTGATGATTGATCCTAAGTATTCGAATTCATTAACACTTTCCAGTTCTTCGTTATCAATTTCAGTTTCTGGTTTGGTCTTTACTTTGTCTGTTGTCAATACTTTGGTCTTCTTGGTGTTTAGGTATAGACTCTGGGCCTCGCTGTGTTTTTTGGTGGACAGAATTAATTGTTCAAGTCCTTCTGGGTTGGTCGATAGAAGGACTGTGTCGTCAGCATATCTGATTTCCGGGATCTGGTACCCGCCGATGTTAAATGAGTCAAACTCTGTGTGTTCTTGGTCATCTCTTACGTTTCTCATGATATTCTCGGCATAAATGTTAAACAGGTAAGGGGAAAGGGTACAGCTTTGTCTTGATATCAAAATAAGAATACAAAAAGCAAGAGGAGCTTTCATTGCTTTGGGAAATATATGGAGATCAAGAGAAATCGGGTCCAACACGAAAATAAGAATCTTCAACTCAAATGTGAAGTCAGTCCTATTGTATGGCTCTGAGACATGGAGAACAACAAAGACAACTACCAAAAAGCTACAGACTTTCATAAATGGGTGCTTGCGTAGAATAGAGGGATTAAAATAGTATGACAAGGTTACCAACGTGGAACTGATTGTCGCAAAATTGGTTTCAAGTCATTGCAAACGGGATCAGTTAGATTTATAAACCCATCTACGATCGAGTGACCGCTTTCAAAATGGCGGCGTATCAGCGAAATGTGTATCGGACAGAGGAGATCGCCAACGATAAATAACAACAGAAGGGAATCCATATGAAAAGGATTTTACATTTCAGTACAGGGAAGGATGGTGTATAACTGCATATAAGATGGAACGGTAGGAAGTTCTCATTTACGGAGATATATGCGTATTTCGGCTGCCCACAGTTACGCTAAAAGCATGTAAACCCACTTCTGTTCTAAATATTAAAATCAACAAATAACAGTTTGGGAATTTACATGGATAGGAAGATAGAGTTTTATCAGCTGTATAAAACTAGATAAGATGGAACAATATGGATATTATATATGCCGAGAATGATAAAGGCAAAATTTCAGTCGACGCACAGATCGGCCGAAATCACTGTTCGGGAAGGATTTTTCAGGTTAGGTTTAGGCTGTGACGTCGGTACTCTCCGATACGTCCGCGCTTTGCGTATAAGTAGCGGATCGGTAAACTGAGAGAGATACACAACGAAAGAGGTTTGAGCCAGACTGGAGACAGAGTTTCGCCACTATCCATGAATTGTGAGCGGATCGCCAGAAACAATTTTAAGTCCAGTATCTGAAGTCTGAGGGTAAGCGAATTCACGATAGCTATCCTGTATAATAATTTCTTTTATTTTGTATTACAGGTTCATTTAGAATTCACAAAATATGCCTGTATAATATTCATTGATATAACGTATTATTATTTTAATATGATTTATTCATGTGCTTAGTGGAAGATGGTTGCTTGTACAAAAACGTATCAAAACTAGCCCCACAGCCAAATAGAAAATATTTTATTATATTTAATGCTGTATCTCGTCGATATTAAATGCATTATCGCTTACGAAGATAAAGGCAGTCCCATGACCAGAGATTGTCGTAGGGAAATAAATTGTTAGAAGCTTCAGCATGGAAGATACCGCTTTTACGAGGTTAGGTGACTAGTCCCCTTCCTCGCTGCCTTTGCCTTCCCTAGTTCGAGCGCACAACTTTGTACCCATTTACAGCTGGTAAACTGGAGTGTTCTATAGCCAGTTTCAGTAGAAAGCAACCTGATCACGTGGTCACTCACCTTCTTTATTTATGTATTACTTTTGTGTAGATGCTAAGGATAGCATCAGTATTTGAATTTGTACTTGATATGATTTGGAAGGATCAAGTTATAGCATATGAAGGGATGTATAGGAGCGGAATAAACCAGATGATGTTTAGTACTGATATGTTAATATTAATTCTGTATCATTGAAATGATGTTACTTGCTATGACTGTATAACTTTGACACCTGATGACTGACTTGTCTGACTTATGTGCTAGTCAGTTACACTTAATTGACATGTTAATATTAATGCTATATCACTGAAATGATGTCCTTACTTACTATGATTGTATAACGGTGACATCTGATGACTGACTGGTCTGACATCTGTGCTAGTCAGCTACAAGTCTAGCCAGATACTAGCCAAGGCTGATATGTTGCAGGTTCCATGAAATAACTCAAACCAGACTGTCCAGTATCAGAAGCCGGTGCAGTTCATCCGAGGCAATCCCACAAAAGTGCAGGACCCCAAAGAGTGAACTTCAACTGGTCATTGGCATCCCTACTGTTGGGCCTACCAAGTCTGATATCAGCAAAGGACAGTTTCAGCAGTATCAAGTTGGAAAGATAAGTGTCCTGTTTGACACTGACCACCTATACATGTGAAACAGCCAATAGTTGAAAACAATAATTAACCATACAGAAACTCAGTCAACTGATGACAGTTATCCTTAAATTCAAAGGACTAATAACAGTGATTTCAGTAACTTTATTATTTAAGATCTTGAAGTCTAAACAGACAATAATAGTAATTGTGTGAATATTTTTATATATATATATATATGTGTATACTCTTTTCCAACTAGTAGAAATAGAATATTAGTGTAATTATTAAACTATTTTAACTGTACCTGAGGATTTATTCACTTCTTCCATTTGTGGTTTCAGTGAATGTTCACTTTATTATCCCCTAGAATATAAGTAATCATAAGATAGTCATAGGGAGGAGACACCTTAAATCTTGGTACTACTTCTTACCAACTGGACCAGGGTTTTTACAGTCTGACTATTTTTATGATAACAATACACCAGTGCTTATTTCTAAGACTGGGGTATTACTTGTAAGGTCAGAACTCTTTACTGGCATACTCTTACAGAATATATACTTTTAAATAACCTCCCGCTACAGTGGGGGCTCGTCTGCGGGATATATCTTTGATATTCCTGAGCCAACTTTCTATTTCTGCTGTGTAGAAGATTTTGTTTTGTAAATTTTTTGGAAAGAGTAACATAGTAGGAAATAATTATATTTTTAGGAGTACCATTGAGTACAGATAAAGAAAGCTGTTTCATATATGGTGAAGTCAGTTTAATTAACTTTAATTTTAACTAAGTTAATTATATTGTAGTAAATTAGTTTGAGTAAGATCACTTGCCCTACTAGACTACAGATACATCATGGCTGACTTGGTCAAATTTAGGTCTGCTACACTGCAGGTGGGAAAAGAGCTTGGCATGGATGGTGACGTTCTGATCCGGTATGTCACGACGGAATGTGAAAAGTACACCGAGAGAGAAGCAAAGCAATTAGAAGCAGAGAGAGAAGCCAAGAAATTAGAAGCAGAGAGAGAAGCCAAGAAATTAGAAGCAGAGAGAGAAGCCAAGAAATTAGAATTAGAAGCAGAAAGAGAAGCCAAGAAATTGGAAGCAGAAAGAGAAGCCAAGAAATTGGATGCAGAAAGAGAAGCCAAGAAATTAGAAGCTGAGAGAGAAGAAAGGAGGTTACAAGCAGAGAGAGACCATGAGCTGAAAATGAGACAGCTTGATCTTGAACTTCAGGCTGGGACTATCACCCATGGTAATAGCTCACCTCATTCTGCGAATAGCTCTTTTCAGAACACAGCAAATGGGGCCATGAACTTCCACCTAGATCCATTTGTTGAAAAGGAGGACGCAATTGAGTCGTACCTGGATAGGTATGAAAGGCTAGCCTCTACATATGGACTGGAAAAGGAAAAATGGAGTCTAAAGTTATCCCAGGGATTGAGAGGTATTGCATATGATGTGTTTCTGAAACTCCCCAAAGAAGATCAGGAAAATTATGAAATACTCAAGCAAGCCTTACTGATCCGGTATGAAAAGAACTCTGAGGCATACAGGAAGAAATTTAGAACTTCTAAACCTCTACCTGGAGAAACATATAACCAGTTCTCAGCTAGGCTAGAAACGTATTTGTTGAAATGGAGTAGTTTAGGTAAGTATCAGAAAACCTACGAGGATCTGAAAGAAATGGTTATGTTAGAGCAAGTGAAAGATTCCATGTCTCAAGAAATGAGGAAATTCCTTATGGAACAAGGAGCAGAGAGGCTGGAAGACATTTTGAAATGTGCAGAGAGATACCAAGCAGCTCAAGCTGAATTGATAGGAACAAAAAGGAAGCAGGTAGAAGGATATAAGCCACCACCGCAGAATACCGATTTTGACCAAATGGATCAACCATACAGAAACAAGCAAAGATTTGATAATAAGGACAAGAACCCTCAGACTCAGGAAAATAAACCCTACAAACAGGGAGCTAAGTGGTGCAAATTTTGTAAGATGAGCAACCACAACACGGATGAATGTGGGAGGAAAAAACCCCTTCATCATGCTGCATGTCTACAGGTGAGGACTTCTGTTAGGAAGGAACTGACTGTGGGTCAGAATAGCCTCCATCACCCACCTACCCAGGAGATAGTGACTGTGAATGGCAAACAAGTCACAGGAATGTATGACACAGGTTTGTCCTATGACGCAGTCGTGTGTGCATCTCTGGTGTGCCCTGAACAAATCACCACAGAAACAGTAGAGATTCAAGGGCCACTAAAAGGAACATCACCCCTTACATTACCCATAGCAAAGATTCATGTCAGTTGTCGCTATGTGGAAGGGGAGATAAATGCAGCTGTGATAGATGATCCCTTTTACCCCCTAATGTTGGGGCGTAAATATGTTTTCTTAGGAGACCCCGTAAAACCTATGGTTATGGCAGGAATCCAGACCAAGGCTGACTCCAGGAACATAGAGAGGGACACCAACGTAAAATTTCATTCAACTGAAATGAAACGGGCTCAAGAAGCAGACAGCACATTGAAGCCTTGTTTTGGCAAATTGTCAAAGACACATAACACACAAAGGAAAGGACACTTCTATAGGGAACATGGACTCTTGTACAGGAAAGCTGGCAGAGGGACGAAAAGTCATGGTCAAATTGTTGTACCATCCACCTATAGGAATAAGGTTATAGGCTGGGGACACATATCAACTTTGAGTGAACACCTGGGTAATGGTGCCACAAAACAAAGAATAGCCACCCAGTTCTACTGGCCAGGTATTACGGAAGACATAAATCAGTATGTAAATTCCTGTCCAGAGTGCACCTATGTAGATTCAGAAAGTCGACGGAAGAGTCTTCATCAAAAATCTACAAACAAACCAGCAATCAGGGGTACTCCCGAGATTTGCACGGGAGGGGAAAGGAAACATCCCACACAGGTTCAATGGCAGTCTGAACCCCATGCGCTGGAAAAAAGGAACAAATCACGTAGCGAAAATCAAACACCTACGGATTTGCGAGGGAAAACCACATCCAACTATCAACGAAAAGAGGGCGGTAAACTTCATGGGAAACCTACCGACCCCGTTTCACCAGCAGTAAGAGCCTGGATGAAAAGCCGAACCGGAAGGAGAGAGATAGTAAAGGATGAATATATTAATGGGAAACAGAATGTGGGCGCAGATTTTCTTAGTCGCCATCCCACAGAGCTTGAGGAGGATAGAAGGAAGGAAAACTAACCTCGGAATGGTCGATTTGCAATTGTCTTGTACCCAATAGTTAAGCTAGATATCATCCAGCTTAAAATATGGGGGAGCTATGTCGCAAAATTGGTTTCAAGTCATTGCAAACGGGATCAGTTAGATTTATAAACCCATCTACGATCGAGTGACCGCTTTCAAAATGGCGGCGTATCAGCGAAATGTGTATCGGACAGAGGAGATCGCCAACGATAAATAACAACAGAAGGGAATCCATATGAAAAGGATTTTACATTTCAGTACAGGGAAGGATGGTGTATAACTGCATATAAGATGGAACGGTAGGAAGTTCTCATTTACGGAGATATATGCGTATTTCGGCTGCCCACAGTTACGCTAAAAGCATGTAAACCCACTTCTGTTCTAAATATTAAAATCAACAAATAACAGTTTGGGAATTTACATGGATAGGAAGATAGAGTTTTATCAGCTGTATAAAACTAGATAAGATGGAACAATATGGATATTATATATGCCGAGAATGATAAAGGCAAAATTTCAGTCGACGCACAGATCGGCCGAAATCACTGTTCGGGAAGGATTTTTTCAGGTTAGGTTTAGGCTGTGACGTCGGTACTCTCCGATACGTCCGCGCTTTGCGTATAAGTAGCGGATCGGTAAACTGAGAGAGATACACAACGAAAGAGGTTTGAGCCAGACTGGAGACAGAGTTTCGCCACTATCCATGAATTGTGAGCGGATCGCCAGAAACAATTTTAAGTCCAGTATCTGAAGTCTGAGGGTAAGCGAATTCACGATAGCTATCCTGTATAATAATTTCTTTTATTTTGTATTACAGGTTCATTTAGAATTCACAAAATATGCCTGTATAATATTCATTGATATAACGTATTATTATTTTAATATGATTTATTCATGTGCTTAGTGGAAGATGGTTGCTTGTACAAAAACGTATCAAAACTAGCCCCACAGCCAAATAGAAAATATTTATTATATTTAATGCTGTATCTCGTCGATATTAAATGCATTATCGCTTACGAAGATAAAGGCAGTCCCATGACCAGAGATTGTCGTAGGGAAATAAATTGTTAGAAGCTTCAGCATGGAAGATACCGCTTTTACGAGGTTAGGTGACTAGTCCCCTTCCTCGCTGCCTTTGCCTTCCCTAGTTCGAGCGCACAACTTTGTACCCATTTACAGCTGGTAAACTGGAGTGTTCTATAGCCAGTTTCAGTAGAAAGCAACCTGATCACGTGGTCACTCACCTTCTTTATTTATGTATTACTTTTGTGTAGATGCTAAGGATAGCATCAGTATTTGAATTTGTACTTGATATGATTTGGAAGGATCAAGTTATAGCATATGAAGGGATGTATAGGAGCGGAATAAACCAGATGATGTTTAGTACTGATATGTTAATATTAATTCTGTATCATTGAAATGATGTTACTTGCTATGACTGTATAACTTTGACACCTGATGACTGACTTGTCTGACTTATGTGCTAGTCAGTTACACTTAATTGACATGTTAATATTAATGCTATATCACTGAAATGATGTCCTTACTTACTATGATTGTATAACGGTGACATCTGATGACTGACTGGTCTGACATCTGTGCTAGTCAGCTACAAGTCTAGCCAGATACTAGCCAAGGCTGATATGTTGCAGGTTCCATGAAATAACTCAAACCAGACTGTCCAGTATCAGAAGCCGGTGCAGTTCATCCGAGGCAATCCCACAAAAGTGCAGGACCCCAAAGAGTGAACTTCAACTGGTCATTGGCATCCCTACTGTTGGGCCTACCAAGTCTGATATCAGCAAAGGACAGTTTCAGCAGTATCAAGTTGGAAAGATAAGTGTCCTGTTTGACACTGACCACCTATACATGTGAAACAGCCAATAGTTGAAAACAATAATTAACCATACAGAAACTCAGTCAACTGATGACAGTTATCCTTAAATTCAAAGGACTAATAACAGTGATTTCAGTAACTTTATTATTTAAGATCTTGAAGTCTAAACAGACAATAATAGTAATTGTGTGAATATTTTTATATATATATATATATGTGTATACTCTTTTCCAACTAGTAGAAATAGAATATTAGTGTAATTATTAAACTATTTTAACTGTACCTGAGGATTTATTCACTTCTTCCATTTGTGGTTTCAGTGAATGTTCACTTTATTATCCCCTAGAATATAAGTAATCATAAGATAGTCATAGGGAGGAGACACCTTAAATCTTGGTACTACTTCTTACCAACTGGACCAGGGTTTTTACAGTCTGACTATTTTTATGATAACAATACACCAGTGCTTATTTCTAAGACTGGGGTATTACTTGTAAGGTCAGAACTCTTTACTGGCATACTCTTACAGAATATATACTTTTAAATAACCTCCCGCTACACTGATGACAAGAACTAGACAAGTGCCAGTGGAACAAGAGATGAGAAGAAGACGATGGCGATGGATAGTACACACACTGAGGAAACCTATTGATAGCATTATAAGGCAGTCCTTGTTCTGGAATCCCCAGGGCAAGAGAAGCAGAGGTAGACCAAGAAGCACATGAAGAAGAGAGCTGGAAACAGAGGTGAAAATGATAAGGAGAACGTGGAAAGAACTTGAGATGATAGCACGTGACAAGAGGTCTTGGCATGTGTTTGTTGAAGGCCTATGCTCCTTTGGGAGTGGAGGGTTATGAATGAATATATATATATATATATATATATATATATATATATATATATATATATATATATATATATATATATATATATATATATATATATATATATAATTTCCCCTCTGTGTCTGTCATGGAGCAGTCTATCATTTCTCTTCCAAAATCTTCCACTCATTCCATCATGTCACTGTTTTCTAGTCTTCCATATGTCACTTTTTTTTTTCCTCCGAGAACGCTAGATCAGGTGAAGTGCTGGTATTAAATTTCGTTAAACAGGCAATTTAGATTCCACCAGGTATGGTTTTGCGAAGACACGATGGTAATGGTATGTTTTTCTGGGAGACATCAATTAATCCGTGACTTACAGACGACCACCTATTTCGAATCTAACAATGTATTTATCAGAGAAAATGTAACTTATCTTTACTCTTGATGATCACCGTGAAATCAGCCGAAACTAAAGCTTAAGTACATAAGACTTTTAAGGAATATAAACGTATATAAGAATATATAAGAGAGAGATAGAGAGAGACATTGTACACAACTGTTATGTTAAGTCAATAACGTGCTTATGAATATATTCAAATATTCAAGTTCGGACTGTGTGATCCTGAAGTGATCCCGTGCAGTGAGTTATCTCCCAAAATTATTTGTTTAATTATTACTTAATGATACAAGTGTAATTTTATGCTATTGGATTTAGTTTTCTTCCATATCCATTATGTACCTGTATAAAACATGATTAATTTTCTTATATGGTTTGCTTGTAGTATTTTATTACTGTGCATTATTGCTTGCCTTATTAGAACACAACTCTGTTATAAGCATATATTATGAAAGCTGTTGTTCCTTGCTGAAAGATAATTAAGACTTAATTATTAACTAAAGATACACCAGACTACAAGACAGACTGTTGATTGTGGAAAATAGTAAGACATATTAAGTGTAGAGGAAAGACACTTGACTTGGAAGGATGAGGACAGAGCCTGTTAGAAAATAGTCACTGAGACATCTTTTACATACAGTGTACTGGACAGTCAAAGTCTTCAGTGGTAAGTGTGCCTATGCTCTGAGACCAAAAGTCTTTGGGGAGGAACTTAATATATGTAAAATCTCTTTAGACAAGAGATAAATGGTTCCCTTACTTTGTTCTCCAGTGCAGAGTGTCAGTAACATAGGACCTGGCTTCGCCCTCCCTAAATTTTGCTGAGCTCAAAAATCAAGAAGGGTCAGGGACTGAATCTTCACCCCTGAGTGTGAACCAGACATCCTTGAAGACACTAGTGCCACACGGGGCAATCAATCACCACCACGTGCCCTCATCAAGAAGTCACAGCAGAGTGTCCTCTCTGCCTACATCATACAAGAACACTACGATAAGTATAATAAAGAGAAAGAAGATCACCACACATACCCACTAAACGCTCAGACTTAGTCAGTGAAGAAAATAAGGCACCCCACTGGGACCTAGATTCCTTTTTTTTCATTTCAGATGTAAACGTGATTCATTTCCATATTTCTTTTTAATCTGATGTAAAATAGCCCTCTGTAAATGTGATTCCCTTAATAAATAGCATATTGTTTATTTACTTACTACACGTCTGAGTCAATTTGATAAAAAATCATAAGCTCTCTTTTTTTGTGATTACTTCCCTTTCTTGTTTACTGTCCTTTTTATTGTCGAAGTGTCAACATCGTGTGGTGTATGTTAGTTGTGGAACAAAAGTCTCGTGGGAGAACAACTTGTCTGATATTCTTACATGGTATTTAATTACCCTTGATTCCAGACAGTTAACCTCTTGGTTTCATAACAAATAACATCACTATTACAGTATTGAAAGAAAATCAATCTATATTCTTACTGTTATCCAGAGCAGTTGACCTGTGTCGACCTTGCTCTCTCCCTACGCGTGTCACATATTATCATCATTTTTATCATCTATTTAAATAAATCTATTTTATTGGGGGGAGCAGGTGTTGCATTTTGTTTAGTATTTACTGTTATACCCAGAAACGGAAGTATTTTGCGTATTATACGCATGGCGGACTGTTTCGATAGGGTGATGTTATTTATTCTTATTACTTATTTTCTCGTGTCTCTTACTTAGCTGACGCTTTCTTTCCTTTTCCTTAGGAAGGCCTTGTAGCCGCAATGTAGTGTGGCCGTGTACATAGTTGTTCCTTTGGAAACAGACTATATTCTTACAAGACAGAGGAAGCACAGACCACCCCCATAATTTTATATTTTATGAGAAACAGAAAATAATAAATAGTGTCACATATTTAGGGTAGAGTCGCTTCTACACGCCATTTCTAATAATTGGATGATTTCCCCTGACCAATCGGATAGCTCAGATTTACCCCGGGGAAAGTGGAACAACGACGCCATTTGGCAGTAGAATGAAAGAGCGCAACTCAAGAGGTCGTATCTGGTCCAGCTCTACATATTTCTTAGTTTGAGGAAATCAAACTTCAACATTTATTATAAAATGTGTATTTCAGGACATTGAGTGGTTTTATATTTCTTACTGGCGTAAGTAGTGTCAATCATTCAATATGTATTTTGAATAGAGCTCCCAACCCTAGTCGCAGCAGAACTAGGTTCGAGGATTTGAGTCAATTTGCAAAAAATAGTCTTACACCTCAAACCATGTAGAGTAGAAAATATTCTTGTGTTGGAAAGCATTTAACTCAAGGAATGCTTATGATGATAAAGAAATCAAGGACAAATCTGAAGAGACGGGTAAATGTCGTCGAACCTAAAATAAGACAGTAACTTAAAGGAAGGAACACGGTGGAATGAGAAGGTTCGCCATATTTGACAATTGAGTAGGCCTATGAGACAAAGATGCAAAAAAGGGATTTTTGCATCGATGAAAGCATCTGATGAGATGATAGAACTTTATTATGCTTATTATTGTAAAAATGTTCTGAATTCCAGACTTTGTTGAAATTTTAAGTTTCATGCTGAAAGATATTAAAAGTTTTGCATGAAATCGAACGCTGTTGAAAAGGTGAATTACTACAGTTTTGAGATTTAGCTAAGAAATCTATCCATTTCAATTAAATTCGCTACATCAACACCTAAGAGAAGAAAATCGAACCTGGTAACACAAAATTAAGAGAGAAATCTAAATCTCTGGTGATTAGGCCAGTTAAACATCTGCTCTCTGTAAAGTAAACTGAAAATACTGCATATACCGGCACTGCCACATGATGGTAATATGGTACCGTTCCAGTCCTAAGGAACACCTGCCCCGGCCACAGTAGGTTATTTTCTTAGCCTATTGTCCTAGCAAGACGCATTACCTGCTCTCTCCCCCCCTCTCTTCCCCCCCCCCCTCCCCCACCCCGTTTTAAGTACAGTAATTTTAGTTCCTTTGTTTCATGTCAGTGGAATGTAATGTAAATTAAAAAAAAATTTGTTTGGTAACTGAATGATTCTGATAGAGTTTAGCCGCGTAGGCCACTGCGTGTTTAACTCCTCCGACTTTATGCCTATGCCTACATACATGGAGCCGCGGTAGCATAGTGGTTAGTGCACTGGCTTCCTAGCGCAGTGGTCTATGGTTCGATCCCCAGATGAGGCGGAAAATTTTTAGGCCACAAACGGCTCCTGGGTCGACCCAGCCCCGAATGGGTACCAGAGCTACTCTGGGAAGGTTAAGGCGGCCGGCGTGATGCCGACCACATCACCCCTCGTGTGCCGACGGTCAAGATAATATGGGCCTAACACCATATTCCCAATATGCCTCAATGGGCGTGTAACGGGTTCCTTTACCTACATACATAGGTAGATCTCGTTCTACGAATATCGCTTCTCTGGACCGTAATCAACAGATCTCTGTCGTGTCCTAAAGCCCGTGGGTAAATGTCTGTAAGTTCTTATAGAAAAGCCTGCAGAATGTGTCTTATCCTCTTTGTCCCTTCAATATGTGTGTGTGTGTGTTTTAAACAAACACATATTAACATATTTTTTTATTATTCCAGACCAAATGGAGGTTGCAAACCTGCATTCATCAGCGTGACTTTATAGCCGGGGGTTCTATCATAGACAACATTGTGGAATCCATGAACGCCAGCAGGCGCATCCTGGTTGTTGTCAGTTCCAGATTCGCTCTCAGCCGATGGTGTAATTTTGAACTGCAGCTGTGTCAGTCGTGAGTACCACTTAAATATATGTAAGGTCGCAAGGAGAGAAGTGGGAGGGTGCATTTAGTGTAACCCAGTCATTTGCACAGAGGTACCAGAAAAAACTATACGATGGATGCAGTGGCGTATCTAGGGTGATGCAAGTGTGGCAAATACGCCCTTTTTGTGTTTAAAACATGAAAAAAATTCACTTTTCATTTATGACAATCCGATTTATCCCACTTCACATTTATGTGTAGGTATATGTAACTGTAGGAAAGAGTCAGGTGATGGTGTGCTGCAGAAAAGGACAATAGCACCAGTTGAGCTGGGTCGGCTCAGGAGCCGTTCAGGTTATTCCAGTTCCTGATTGACGACACTACTTCAAATGTCTTCGCCAGGGCTCGAATTATTCCAGTCCAAGTCCCGGTCGACGACATTCTTTCAAATGTTCTCGCCCGGGCTTGGACCTGGGATCTCCCCAACGCCAGCGCAGTGTGGTAACCACTACACCAGCGCGGCTCCCGAATGATGCAATTGAGTCACTTAATTCATTCTTTTCATGTCCTACCCTCCGTTTACGAAAGCTGAAAGATTTCATTCCAATAATTGTCAAATCTGAGTCTGAAGCTCGATGAAGTTCTAGAACAGAAGATGTGATGTCAGTTCATGAATACTTTGATATTATTGTTGAAGTCGTTCAAAGCAGGACTGATGATCAAAATGAGACTGTGATACAAGAGGTGATGCAAAGCAGATGCTGAATCGAATTTTTTAGGTTTTATTTTTTTGGCTTTGCTTAGCTTAGATTTCTTGTCGGATTGGTCGTGTTCAAAAACCACTCCGAGATCATACTATGAACTTTTATGACGCTGCTTATGATGTCACAGCCCTTCGAAATTATTATAATTTTTTTTTTTTTTTTTGAGCAATCAAGAATCATTGGCCAGTGAATCACCTGAAGTAGAGCTGAAACTGTGTGATGAATTGGATATTCAAGTAGAAAAACGCCCCAGAAAGAAGAAACAAATGCCGAGTTGCCTAGGGCATAGGGCTCGGTGCAAAACGAAAACAAAAGATGATGAGAATAATGAAAGAAACTATTGATTACTTTCATAATGAAACGGAAGAAAGATGTGTCTGTCTTCATGACTTGGATTGAAAATTTTGATTTCTTTTAGATGTTAAAAAATTATTACTTGACTCAAATGAAAGCAGCAGCAATCGTCGCCTAAATATCTTGAAAAAAAGTTGTCTCAATCTTGGACAGTTTTATACTGATAGCACTGATATTGACGGTTTTCAGCTTTGAGAAGAAATCACAGATTGTAAAATGCTTCTAAAAAAAGAAAAGCCGCATAAATGTTCAGATTAAAAAAAAAAAACTGAGGAACTCCTCAGGTTTTGTGTGTGTTCAGAATGGAGATAAATATGTTTTGTTACAGGCTTTTCTTTAACTTGCAACGTATGTCACTCTCTTGTCACCTTCAAATCTTGCAATCGATTTTTCAATCACTTCCAGATGAGCAATAACTCTGAAACTTGGCATAGTTGTGTATTACCCATGACAATACAATAATCAGTCGTAAAAATAATAAAATGAATAAAATTAAAATTACTTTTTTGTGTTTGTATTGTATCATCAATGAAATGGGCGATAACTGCAAATAACCTAGGTGTATTCTTTCCAACAAGATTGTCTCTCTTGAGAGAAATATTGAATCTTCCCCCCCCCCCCCCCCCCCCCCCCCCCCCCACACACACACACACACATACACACATACACAGACATACACACAACTGACATCTACATTAAAAAAAATGTAATTTACAACTCTTTATCAGAATTTAAAAAGAAAAAAAATATTAACTTTCCGTGTAATATACTGAATAATGAAATCCGCTTTCTGTGCTTTGGACTCGTTTATCGCAAACTGATAATGTCATTAGCGGATCGATTACATTTGACTTAAATTTAAAAACAACAAAAAATAACACTAAACGGAAGAAAATAAAAAATAAAAATACTTTAAACACAGGCTTTTAATGCACTAAAAAGCCACAAATAATTTTTCAAGGTATTTATAGCTTGCAGTAAAAAAAATGTAACAAAAGCTTCCCTCTGGTGTAGTGATTTGCAGTCCTCGAGCTTCAATTACTGCAGTCTCTGTGTGGCTCACCAATGTGCAATCCCCGCCACTCAATGACTTGCTGTTCGTCTGGTTAGTACCACTAATGTCCAGCCTCTAGGAGAGCTCTAGTGCTTCTTGTTTAGTCAGAAGGATCGTCACGTCATGCATCTAGGTGCCTTCACGAAGGGATTTGCAGTATCGGACCAAGGGCTGTGTTTACTCACGAGTTGGACTTTGTACCTAGGATTTATGGCAAGTGGGCGAGGGGACCCCGGCACTACAGTGGCGTTCAGCCTAGTTTGGCTAGACTGTTACCGGGGGATGGCCGCTACTATCTGTAGCTTATGGGAGCCATATACTAAACTTGACTGCACCAGGTGAACCAGTGGATTTGAGCCACTGCTGTAGTACAACAGTGCGACCGCTCTCCTCCGAAAGGTACTACCATAAATCCCCAAATATATATATATATATATATATATATATATATATATATATATATATATATATATATATATATATATATATATAAATATATATATATATAAATATATATATATATATATATATATATATATATATATATATATAAATAAACACATTCTCGTTCATATCCGTACAGTATTGAAAGAAAAAAATTACTATCTTACACACTTCTGTAGTAGAAAAAAAAGGGAAAAAAATCTTCCAGCAGTTAAAAAAAGATTTTTTTTTAAAAATGGTGTGTCTGCTCATTCTCATATACACCTTCATATTTTAGACAAACTAAAACATTACTTATTTCAAAAGTACAGTGGTATACAGCTACTAATATGTAGTAGCACTACGTTCTCACATATATAACATCATGTAATAATACGTGATAATAATGTAAAAGGTAACGCTGGGGTGACCAGTTCCCTTCCTAGCTGCCTTTTCCTTCCTTAACTCTAAGAGCAGTCAGGTACCCATTTACGGCTGGGTAGACTGGAGCGTGTCGGTAACCGGCACCTTAGCCACGAGAGACCAGCGCTCTAACCACTTTGTCAATCGGAGTAGTAATAATACAACATTTAAAAAAAGAAGACATATTCACATAGAAAAATAACGTACGCGGAAACGAGCGGGAGAAGAAAAGAAAGGTTGACATATGGATGAGATGTGTACAGGAAAAGGCTGCTTCTATAGAGCTAGATAGCTGTTGATGATGAAGTGTTTGTAAAGTGCTTAGTTGAATGAGTATTGTGTAGGCAGGTTTTTTTTTTTTTTTCTGTGATGAGCAGGGGCGTATCCTGGTAATGCGAGCTAGGCGTGCTGCTACTTAACATGAATATGTACGCCTACTATTTAACCCCTTTCCCTCTTAATTTAAAAACCAACTATATTCAATTACGCAACGATAGTTATTCGGCTGGAAGAAAAACATTAACTAAATAATACATATTTTCACTTACAGGTTTCACTTGAAGATCAGATCTATTCTTCTTTCCTTTTGCAGAAATTTCTCTGTTACAGCATCGTAAAATGTATTCTTCATTCTAACCTTGCTCAAAAGTTCCTTTTCAATGGACAATAGGCTGAGACTGGAGAGTCGATCTTGACCTTGTGTAGATCTGTGGTAACTGTGGATTCGCTTTAAAGCTGAAAACGATCTTTCTACAGAAGCAGTAGTTGCTGGAATTGTCATTATCAATTCTGCCAGTTTGAACACTTCTTTAAAGCCTGAACTGAGATCATTTTCAACTAAGAACTGCAGTAACTCATGAACTGACTTGTTGCAGAACTCATCCGAACAATAAAGTACAACAAGTTCATTCTTCAATCTTACATAGTCGAACATTTCTCCATAAACGTCTTTTAATTTTTTGATGAGGTCCTCTGGAAAATTTTTCTTGAAACTGGTATACTTTTGCTCATAAAGAAGGTGCAAATACTCAAGTTTCTTTAAAGCTGCAAAACCTGTTTCTGTGTGAACACTAATGTTATCAATGATTTCAAAATACAGTTGGCAACATGCATCTTTTCCTATACAACCACGGCGTCGTTTATTTGTAGGTGATTCAAATTCTTTTCCCCTCCTTCCCAATACAGCATACCAAATCTCATTAAAGGCAGTATCCCTTGCTCGTTGAAGTTCATTTTTGATCTCTTCTATTTTCTTGCAGCAGTACAAAATATCGAAATTTCTTGTTTGAAGTAAATTGTATAAAACATCTGTATATGCAAATAATCTTGAAAATACTTGAAGTAGGAAAATTGTATTTAGGCTCCTCAAGAAAGACAAAAAGCCTTGCGATTTAACCACTGTGTCAGCATCCCATTCTAAAGAACAACACTGACAAACAACATTTTTCTTTCTTATATAAGAATAAGTGTTCTTATGTCAGTTTTTTGCGCTGATTTCAAATTTGAAATCCGTTTATCTCTATCACGTCAGGTTTTTAAGATATTTGTGAATACATATATTTTTGGGAAACCGTTATGTGCTCCGTTTCATTTTTACTACATAACTTATTAAAAATTAATAAAATGCAAAATAATTCCACTTTTTATACTGCTAAAAGATGCATGACATATGTTACGCTATTTTTCCAATAGTTACTGTATTTTGAAATAATTCTGAGCGAAATATGGCTTCTAGAAGTTGCAGAAATTCGGCTGATCTGTTCTGTTACGTGTGCGGATATTTTACCGATCGTGTTCACCAGAAAAACGTTACACCATTACTAAAGAAAGCATATGAACTTTATTTCGATTCGAAAGTTGATGATGCAAATAAATCTTGGAAGCCAAATGCAGTTTGTTCGACTTTGTGCAAATACATTGGCAGGTTGGTTACGAAAATCGCCGAAGCATAAGTCGATGCCTTTTGGAGTGCCAGTAATATGGCATGAACAAGACAAATTACGCTACTGATTGTTACTTCTGCTTGACAAATATCCATGGTTTCACTTTTAAAACTAGAAAGTCTGTGGTTTATCCAAATATTGAATCGGTTTCGAAACCAGTGTCTCGTGATCCAATCACGTGTCCGATCCCAGTTCCACCAGAACAATATCCGTTGGACGTGAATGAACCATCAGAAAGTGATAGTTTACCTGCTTCAGAAACTAATTCTGACTCGGATTATATACCGGTGAATGATGGTGTTCACTTAATTAACCTTTCAGATCTAATACGTGATCTCGCTCTTACCAAAGGACAAGCGGAATTACTCGGTTCGCGACTCAAAGAATGGAATCTTTTAGCGCCCAATACTTTGATATCTAAATTTCGTCATAGACACAGAGAATTTGTTCAATACTTTGAGATGGATGATGACATTTGCTATTGCAAAATTCCAGTCGCCTACTCTGTTCATATGAAAGAAACTTATGACAATATGGCTATACTTTTGGCAGAAATAAAGTACAATGACTACCAATGGCGGATTTGTGGAGACCTAAAGGTCATTGCAATTCTCACGGGCATGCAGACTGGGTATACTAAATTTTGTTGCTTTCTATGTGAATGGGACAGCCGCAACAGACAGGAACATTATGCAAGAAAGGTGTGGCCTATCAGGGATCGTATGCAGCTCGGGCATAAAAATGTAATACACGAGCCATTAGTTAACAAAGACAGCATCATTTTAACACCGTTACATATAAAGTTGGGGCTCATGAAGAGTTTCGTAAAAGCATTAGATAAAATGAGCAAAGCTTTCACTTATCTTCGAGAAAAGTTTCCTCAAGTTAGCGATGCAAAGATAAAGGAAGGTATCTTTGTAGGACCTCATATTAGGAAAGTTATTGCAGACAAACAATTCGAGAACTTGTTACATGGTAGTGAACTTCACGCATGGATGGCATTCAAATCGATCGTCGATAACTTTCTGGGAAATCACAAATCTGTCGACTATGTGCATATTGTTAAGCAGTGCATAGATGCATACAGAATTATGGGCTGTAACATGTCCCTCAAAATCCATTTGCTCGATTCGCATCTTGACTTTTTCCCTGACAACCTTGGCGAAGTCAGCGATGAACATGGAGAACGATTCCATCAAGATATCGCCGTAATGGAGTCACGTTATCAAGGACGGTGGAGTGTGACCATGCTTGCCGATTATTGTTGGATGTTTCATCGCGATGTACCACATGCCATTCACCGACGAAAGTCGACTGCAAAGAAATTCAAGCCTACATAACTGTTATACTTCTTGTACGAATGATGTTATAATACTGTATGCGTTGTTAAAAAACTTCAATTGCGTATTTCTCGAGATCCCGACCTGATAGAGAAAAACGGTTTGCAGATTTAAAAACAGCGCATTAAAATTGACCAGAAAAACATAGAAATGTTAGAGAAAGAAAAAAAAAATTTTTTTTTGTTAGCCAGTGCAATCAATGAAATTTTCAAAAAAGTCAATAAGCTCTAACCAATGATCGTTCACTGTATGTACTAATCTGGAAGTGAAGTTCCACCTGGTAGGTGCTACAGTTGGCAACTTCTTATAAAGAAATTCTTGAAGAGCTATTGTTCTCTTAGACGATTTTGAGAAAAATGCAGAAAGACCATTGAGAGTTATAAAAAAAAAATATTACAGTCTTTGATATTCATCAAATTTTGTTGCAAGACGAGGTTCAATGCATGGGCACAGCAATGAGTAAAGAGTGCTTTTGGGTAAACATCAATAACCTTTTTTTGTAAGCCATCCAAATGACCTGCCATCACAGACGCTCCATCATAAGTTTGCCCAACTAACTTATCTTTAAGTTTGTATTCTTGTACCTTGCTAACTACATGTTTAAACAAACCTTCTGAGGTTCTATCCTGACTAACGTCGGTAAGCCCGACACACCTTTCATAAACAACACCATCTAATACATATCTTAAGACGGTTGACAGCTGTGATTTGCACGTGATATCACAACTCTCATCCAGAAGTATAGCAGCAAAGTTTGAAACGTGGACTTCCTTCTTTATTTCATCAATGAGGACTTCAGAGATAGCCTGAATGAGATCATTTTGCACAGCCGGAGAGGTTCCGCGGAAAACTGTAGAGCTCTGTAGGTGATGTTCCAAAAGAGGGTCATATTGCTGAAGTGCATCCAGAAACTCTAAATAGTTGCCTCTGTTGAAAGAGTCATTACATTCGTCATGTCCTCGGAAAGGAAGCTCCTGTTTACCAAGGAAGCATATGTAACCGTTGACGAGGACTGGTTACGGTATCAATTAGTATAGTGTAATAGCGCTACCTCGTCTTAATCTTTACTAGATGGCAGATGGCAGGCCTAGTTATGTGACTCACACCAGTCTCCTTTGTATATCTTCCAAGTTTAAGTTAGTAGTGTATGGGTACTGGCCCTCTCCGCCAGAGTTGACAATTCTTGGATGAACTACTTCCTTTCCTTCAACCCTCGACTCGTTCGTACCCTTCTCTGCTATTAATCAGTGACTGATTCGTATAGTGGATTTATTGTAGTGATTAATAATCTGGCATTCAACAACAACATTTCAAGGACGGCCTCAAGCAGTTTGTTTGTTCTCTTGCAAAACAAAATCCATTTATTTACATAATACATATATTCTTCAAAGTTGCAGGTACTTCTTTATATAGAGCACACCTGCAGTCCTATCACAAGTGTTTCAAATATATCAGTGCTTCAAATATACATTCTGCATTTCAAGGCGTGTAGGCACTTAATCCCCTTTGTGCTTATCTCATCTCAAAGTACTTATTTAGCCTCCTTAAGCTCTATTTCAGTTTGCTCAATCTACCTCAAAACTCCTTGGAACTTTATTCCCTTCTGACTAATCCTGTCAGGTTCATCTCTAGTACCTCTGTTACAATCATTTTATAAATCATGTTCATGAATCAATACTTAAACACATCTGCTGTCGCATAGATATACTTACATGTGAGAGCACCTGTGTAATCTCATAAATGTCACTAGTCTCCAATCTCTTACTCGTCATACTTATCCCTGACGACAACTTATAATTTATTTATTCAAAAGCCCAGTTTGGCTATCATGTTGATATTCGTCTCTGTCTTCTTCTTTCTTGACTCTTACTTAGTCAATTGTTATCCACCTTGTAGCAGTTTATCTTGTGACTTCTGCAACATTTCTTCTTATAATGCTCTTACTTAGTCAACTGAGTTATTAACCTTGTAGCATCTCATCTTGACTTCTGAAATATTTCTTATTCATACTTATCGTTCATGCATATTATGAGTGAAGAGCATACTTACTGTCAACACACAGAATCCTCACAAAATCACATTTCCTACTATCACTGCTAATTCTTAACTTATACTTCTTATCCACAGCATTATCTAATCTCCTGAATATTATTATTTCTCATTCTATATCTAAATTACTTCAGAGGAAAACTTCTGTACACCCACAGAGTTAAATCTTGAGAGCCCGGTGTCGTAGATTTTCGATAGGGGAATTAAGACTTGGGTTGGTCCCTTCAGGATAGATTAGAATAAGTGATAGTCACAGTGAGAGATAGTACTAGAGAATAGATTTCCACGAGTGAGATGGTAGAAATGTGATAGAGGCTGTCTCTGAAATCAAGAAATCTTCTCTCTTTCACCTATCTTCTACGTCAGATTTAGATTGAGTCAGACAGTCTACACACATATATATGAAATATATATATCCACTCACATACATACCCACATAAGACGACAGTTAGACGTACAGACGTGGGAAAAACTATAACAATGATTATATGAATAGTTTGGGAAAAACGAACTGACCGACACGCTGGAATAAATTTTATGAGTAGTTTATTTATCAAGACTAAACTTCTCTCACAACATATCAAATCACATCAAGCATATACAAAAAAAAATCATAAAAACAAAAATCAAGAAATGCTACAAGAATGATAGACCCGTTGGTATGATCCTTCCCTCGATGTATAGCTCACAGTCCCGTTAGAAGAAAGTGATCGCCCAGAGAGTCGCAGATACATATGGTTTAGTCTAAAATTCTTCCCCTTTAAGGTATGAAAAGACTGGATACTCTGATCTAGTCTAAGGGAATATATATATATATATATATATATATATATATATATATATATATATATATATATATATATATATATATATATATATATATATATAGAGAGAGAGAGAGAGAGAGAGAGAGAGAGAGAGAGAGAGAGAGAGAGAGAGAGTTAGCAATACCTTGCATAAAGAAATGTTATGACAGCAAAAATGAATGGGTGTCAAAATACCACCATAAAGGGATCGCTCAGTCCTGCATTCACTCTATTCATTCAACTGTGATCACGTGCATTTAGTTCATACTCACAGCTTTGGTAGCCACTTCGGGAACAAAAAAACAATATTTTTAGGACTTGCCCATACAGAATCTTCAATGGTAATCTTGGCCAAAACCCAGGTCCAAAAAGACGGGTTGAATCCACTACTTCCGGGACCGTTCTCTTGGGAATACTATTGTTTTGGATGTCTGTTTAAGTCACATAAAATTGTCCAGGCACGAGCGTTTATAGCGAGCACAGTGCCAACATCTTAGATTTCAAACAAATGAGGAATGTCAGGTCGGCACCTTCTCTCAGTATAGGAATTTAGTTGGTTACACCACCACATGTCAACAGTGTCGGGAAAAGTTACTGATTGTAATATGTTTCTTGCCACAAAGGCTGAAAAATGACTAGAGTTTTCTCAGGAAGAATCAAATCAGGCTCGATGACCCGTTACTTCTTTAAAATCTTAAAGTTCTTGCAAAAGTTATACATCAAATCTTTAAGGTAAGAATGTTTGTTGTTTTCTTCACAGATTTATCTCTTTACTCAAACGCTGGCAAAGTTTGGGTACCACAGTTTCACTATATATAAATGGAAAGAACACATATCAAATAATTATACATACTATAACTGATAAATTTAAACTGCAAGCGTAGCTTGTCTTATAGTTTAACACTTCCCGTGGAATAAGTTATATTTAAAAATCAAACATCCTGAATTAGAAATACCTACGCATTCCGTCAATACTCAAGATGTAGCAGTCATTTAATAAGTTGGTTTTAAAATATTCTCGACTGCTTATTAGCAGTTAAATTAAATCCATTATGGCTACATGATTTTAAGCTAGAAATTATAATTTATTCCGCTTTCCACTGTAACTCGTCGACTAGAGAATATAACAGACTTAGGAATTTAACTCTCTGCACAAATCTAACTAGCAAAATGAAATAAGCGATTTAACAATTTAACACTCACAAAATACTAGATATATAATATAAGATTTACCTCAACACAGAACTACTAAGAACTTAAACCACTACGATCATACTAAATGACATCTCTATTAACAGAGATTCTAGAAATCGAACGAAGGCTTGTTCTAGTCTTGACTGCGAAGTTACTGAGTGAAAATGAAATCTAACTCCCTCCAGTATATATGAAACACCAGACAAAGATGTACACTATTACCATAAACTACGCAATAGGCTCCCCTTCTCTTAACACCTCCCGTCTTCGCACCTCACGCCAAAATGACCATTCTGAGCGAATGCGTGATGGCGCCTTCTCCACCCTGACACTGAGAATCTACCGAGGAAACTACGTGTCAGATGCAAAATACCAGACAAATGTCTGATACTGCGCTGGGGAGATGTCGGGATTCACGCCTCACCTCAGCGCTCACCGAGAAGCTACGTTTTGACAAGTGAGAATGCAGACGATATGTCGGCCCTATGTCTGAGATAGCCAAATATTCACAGTTATTTCGTCAATCTGCTGCGATTGACCGAATGCATTCTCACGCCAAATCGTCTGGTGCAAGGGACTGACACATTACGTAAAAAGTTACTCGTTTAATCAGCAATGAAATGCGTTTTTAAATGACAAACGAAACTGGCGAAAGTGAGAATGGGAAAAAAATATTTTTCGCAAACGAATGGATGCGAAAAATACAGGAAAAGGTAAAGAGTGATAATAAAATAGAGGATACGGGTGAAAGAAAGAGAAGAGGATATAGGCAATTCAATGATCAAAAACCTCTGTGACAGAACGTCCCCCTTTTAAGATATGGAAGCACTCCATGTCTACGTTATGGAATTAAATTTCCTATATCCGTAGCTTCAGGGTGTCTGTCTTCTTCCCTCTCATCTCCCCCTCCATCTCTCCAATTCCCACTCACGTCTCCTCCCAAAGTTTCCTTTCTCTGGAATGTCTCCCATGCGCGCTTGAAAGAGCGTCGCCGCTTCTGACATTTTTGAAAGATTTCGTGTGTGTGCAGTGGAGTTTCCCTGCCACTATCGTCATCTTCGTCAGTTTTGGCGATCGTCAGGAGATGGTCGGAGGTTGGCACTGGTTTTTCCAAGTATCTCTTTAACAGATTTAAATGGAAAACCTTTTCCTTTCCTTGAATAGAGATCTGGTAGTTAGCCTTAGAAATCTTTTTCAGGACGGTAAACGGCCCTTGCCATCCGATCTTCAGTTGGTTGTTTCCGGTAGGGAGTAACACCAAATCTTTCTCTCCTGCTTCCAGTTCTCTCTCTTTCACGACGTTCCTGTATCGGTTAGCGTGCTTTGTGCGTGCTCGCTTAAAGTTGGTCGTTGCTAGGTCCCATCCTAGTTTCAACCTTTCCTTTAAATCCGACACATATTTACTTGCTGAGACGACTGTCTCATCAGCTTTCTGGTCTGTCAGCGACCAAAGTAAGGTTTCTCGCGGGCCCTTAATGGGTCTGCCGAATAAAAGCGTTGCTGGCGGAAATCCTGTGGAAGTATGAGGAAATTCCCTGTAGCCAAATAAAGCTGCGGGAATACAAAGATCCCAATCTTCAGGTTTCACTTGTGCCAGTTTACTTAGCATCATGTTGAGGTTTCCGTTAACACGTTCCACGAGCCCATTTCCGGCCGGAGCATAAGGCTTTGTGTAGATGTGTTTGGTCCTCAAGATCTTAACGATCTCATCCATCAACAGGTTTCGGTATGGAGATACGTTATCTGTCAACACTTGCTGAGGGAATCCCAACCGAGTGAAAATCTGCACTAGGGCTTCTGCGACATGCTTGGCATCTGCGCATGTTAGCGGGATAGCTTCTGCCCATAAAGTGCATGTGTCGACTAAGGTGAGGATATACCTGTTCCTTCTTTTAGTCCTTTCGAAAGGCCTTAAAATGTCGATCACAACCCGTTCGAATGGTGTTCTCACTATTGGCATTTCACCCAAAGAGACTGGGGGTGCCCGTTGCTTGGGTGGCACACGTTGGCACTGGGCACAGGATTTGACATATCTGATAATATCAGTATTTACTCCTGGCCACCAATAATGAGTGGTTATCCGTTGGTTTGTGGCGTTCTGTCCCATATATCCGCTGAAGGGAAGAGAGTGCCCCATTTCTAGGATTTGGCTTCTGTACTGTTTCGGTACTAGGAGCTGGTTGTAACCTTGGTCAGGCTTGCCAGTTCTGCGATAAAGTATGCCATCTTTAGAAAAAATGTCCCCGTGCTGTCTGGGTTCCTTAGCCATGGGCAGTTTCCTAAAGCAGGGTGCCAAAGTAGGGTCCTTTTGTTGCGCTTCTTTAAGTTCCATGGGTAACAAATTAGGCGCAGGCTCCCGTTCCTTCTTGGTTTGCCCTCTTGTAGTTACTGCTGCCACAATCGGCTCTTCCGGTTTCCCAATAGACACGTATCTCCCGCCAAGTATGACTGGGTAGATGGGGTCATCCATAACAGCCGCTTTGATCACACCTCTGACATAATCAGAGTGGATCTCCACCAATGCAATGGGAAGCGCTGAAGGTGCATCACTCTTAGAAACTCCACAAAATTGGACGGTCTCTCCTGTCTCTTGACCGGGTTTAACCAGGTTTCTGGCAACAATGCAATCATAAGAAAGCCCCGTGTCGAATAAACACAAAGTTTGAGAACCGTTCAATATAACAGTACCTCGCGTAGAGGGTCTGTCTCCCTCTACAGGTTGGGAATCACTGTCAATAATTCCGCCTTGCGAGACTGTTAATAAGCATCCGATGCGTTTAGGCTCGGTGTGCTCACTCTGATCATTAATCCCGTGCTCAGGGGTTTTCCCTTTGTCACCTTGACCTTTCTGGCCACGCTGCCATGAAGGGCGGTCGGGTTGATCAGACTGTTTACTGTGGTTGGGGTACTTGTTTTTGTAGAACTTGGATTTTTCAGGAGGGGGGTTTTGAGGTCCAGTTTCTCTGTGGTTATTTTTGTTAGAAACATGAGGAATATGAGAAGGTTGTTCTAGATTATTTTTCCGAAAATGCTCTTCTGTCGGTTTACGTTTTGTGGCCGGTAGTTCAGCCAGCGCGTTGTGATATCGCTCAGACTTTTCTAAGATGTCTTCAAGCTTTTCTGCACCCTGCTCAGCTAGAAATCTCCGGGTATCAGCAGACAAAGTGTTCTTTATTTGTTCTGAAATAACAAATTCCTCTAGGCCTTCATAGGTAGAGGGGAGCTGTGAAAGCTCAAGGCACTTTGTCAGATATCCCTTTAGACGAGATGAGAACTGCTGAAAAGTTTCAGAGCTCTCCTTCCTGCTGTTGCAAAACAGTTGCAGAAACTTTCGCGCATTCATTTCAAAGCGCTCAAGCAAAGCTTTCTTCAACAAGTCATAGTTGTCTTGTTGGCCACTTTCCAGTTTAGAATAAACATGATAAGCCGAACCTTTAAGGGCCTGGGAAAGTTTCGTACACCAACGCGACCTCTCTAAACTGTACAGAGTTGCAATTTTCTCAAATTTTTCTAGATACGTGTCAATCTTCTCATTATGACAAGGGAAAGATTCTAGCGGAAAATACATAGCAGTGAGATGAGTAGATTGTGTGTTAGAAGGATCAGTTAAGGAAGAATGAGGAGAAGACTCTCCATTGCTGGAGGCAGAGGCAGCACCACGGCTTTGGAATTCTAGAGTTTTAAGAGCCAACTCATGCTGTCTCTGTTTCTCTTTTTCCTCAAGCTGTCTCTTCTTCTCTCTTTCCTTCATGCTGTCTCTCCTTCTCTCTTTCCTCATGCTGCATCCTGCGAATTTCCATTTCTTCCTCAATCTTCTTCTGCTGTAATAGGCGGTCTTCCTTTTCCTTCTCTCTAGCTTCTGCTTCTTTCCTCTCCGCATCATATCTCTCAAGTTCGTCCCTGACGAAAGCTTTCGCTTCTTCCCCTTCCAAACCTTCTTCTCTTGCCTCGTCCCTGAGGAGTTGTCTAAGCTTTGCCCTTTCTGCCATAGTAAATCAGTGGCTGAGACTTAGACGAGAAAGAGATAAGAAAAGGATACACTGGTTCCTACCACTTACGAGAAATACCAAACAAAAGATGATATACTTATAACCTGGGATACCTCCTCCAAAATATATAGTGTCTAACTATCGCTGCTATTAATCGGCAATAAAGCACCTAATGCAGACGACTACGCCAAATAAATGATAGTAAAGATTACTCCTTAAAAATAAGTTGCTACAGTGGAAACAAAATAATTATTGCAAAAAAATTTAAGGAGAAAAAAAAAATCCCCAAAATTTTAAATCCACTATCAAGTTCACCCCTGAAGATAGTTAGGGTAAGGGAGGCAATTACATGACGTATAAGTCTGATCGCGCTCCTTAGCTTAGCTCAAACACCTACTTCTTCAGAACCCTGTGAATGTTATACACTCACAAAACTTTACCAGCGTTCAGTATTACAAAATCAGTAATTAACATATATTCCGACAAAATCAACCTGTAAGCCAAATGTATAATGCTCAATAATGCTGTGGAAAAACAATTATTAGCTGTGTGGTCAGCACGCCCATAAACAGATCGTTACGTCTAGGGGATAAATTATTTTTAAAAAGTACAAAACTCACAAGACATCACACTCTTACTCTATATCAGAATAAAGAAAATTAATCCTGCAAACGAGCTGATATTCGTATTTGCTCAGGACTAGAGCTCAGTTCCCGGAAAAACGAGCCACCATTCTGTCGTAGATTTTCGATAGGGGAATTAAGACTTGGGTTGGTCCCTTCTGGATAGATTAGAATAAGTGATAGTCACAGTGAGAGATAGTACTAGAGAATAGATTTCCACGAGTGAGATGGTAGAAATGTGATAGAGGCTGTCTCTGAAATCAAGAAATCTTCTCTCTTTCACCTATCTTCTACGTCAGATTTAGATTGAGTCAGGCAGTCTACACACATATATATGAAATATATATATCCACTTACATACATACCCAAAATAAGACGACAGTTAGACGTACAGACGTGGGAAAAACTATAACAATGATTATATGAATAGGTTGGGAAAAACGAACTGACTGACACGCTGGAATAAATTTTATGAGTAGTTTATTTATCAAGACTAAACTTCTCTCACAACATATCAAATCACATCAAGCATATACAAAAAAAAATCATAAAAACAAAAATCAAGAAATGCTACAAGAATGATAGACCCGTTGGTATGATCCTTCAATCGATGTATAGCTCACAGTCCCGTTAGAAGAAAGTGATCGCCCAGAGAGTCACAGATACATATGGTTTAGTCTAAAATTCTTCCCCTTTAAGGTATGAAAAGACTGGATACTCTGATCTAGTCTAAGGGAATATATATATATATATATATATATATATATATATATATATATATATATATATATATATATATATATATATATATATATATATATATATATATATATATATACACCAACGGGCTGATCGCCCGTTTGCCAGTCACTTCGATTACGGAAACAACAGCAAATGGATTGATTTGCCGTTGCCCTAAAGACGCCAATAGGCGTGATGGGAAACAATGGTAAAGAAAACCTATCTGCTGTTGCCCTAAGACGCCACTAGGCGTAATGGCCACTGACTGCTTTGACGGTCGGTGGCTAAGAACGGAAGAAGATATATATATATATATATATATATATATATATATATATATATATATATATATATATATATATATATATATATAGTTAGCAATACCTTGCATAAAGAAATGTTATGACAGCAAAAATGAATGGGTGTCAAAATACCACCATAAAGGGATCGCTCAGTCCTGCATTCACTCTATTCATTCAACTGTGATCACGTGCATTTTGTTCATACTCACAGCTTTGGTAGCCACTTCGGGAACAAAAAAACAATATTTTTAGGACTTGCCCATACAGAATCTTCAGTGGTAATCTTGGCCAAGAAAACCCCAGGTCCAAAAAGACGGGTTGAATCCACTACTTCCGGGACCGTTCTCTTGGGAATATTATTGTTTTGGATGTCTGTTTAAGTTACATAAAATTGTCCAGGCACGAGCGTTTATAGCGAGCACAGTGCCAACATCTTAGATTTCAAACGAATAAGGAATGTCAGGTCGGCACCTTCTCTCAGTATAGGAATTTAGTTGGTCACACCACCTTTTGTCAACAGTGTCGGGAAAAGTTACTGATTGTAATATGTTTCTTGCCACAAAGGCTGAAAAATGACTAGAGTTTTCTCAGGAAGAATCAAATCAGGCTCGATGACCCGTTACTTCTTTAAAATCTTAAAGTTCTTGCAAAAGTTATACATCAAATCTTTTGGTAAGAATGTTTGTTGTTTTCTTCACAGATTTATCTCTTTACTCAAACGCTGGCAAAGTTTGGGTACCACAGTTTCACTATATATAAATGGAAAGAACACATATCAAATAATTATACATACTATAACTGATAAATTTAAACTGCAAGCGTAGCTTGTCTTATAGTTTAACACTTCCCGCGGAATAAGTTATATTTAAAAATCAAACATCCTGAATTAGAAATACCTACGCATTCCGTCAATACTCAAGATGTAGCAGTCATTTAATAAGTTGGTTTTAAAATATTCTCGACTGCGTATTAGCAGTTAAATTAAATCCATTATGGCTACATGATTTTAAGCTAGAAATTATAATTTATTCCGCTTTCCACTGTAACTCGTCGACTAGAGAATATAACAGACTTAGGAATTTAACTCTCTGCACAAATCTAACTAGCAAAATGAAATAAGCGATTTAACACTTTAACACTCACAAAATACTAGATAAATAATATAAGATTTACCTCAACACAGAACTACTAAGAACTTAAACCACTACGAGCATACTAAATGACATCTCTATTAACAGAGATTCTAGAAATCGAACGAAGGCTTGTTCTAGTCTTGACTGCGAAGTTACTGAGTGAAAATGAAATCTAACTCCCTCCAGTATATATGAAACACCAGACAAAGATGTACACTACTACCATAAACTACGCAATAGCTCCCCCTTCTCTTAACACCTCCCGTCTTCGCACCTCACGCCAAAATGACCATTCTGAGCGAATGCGTGATGGCGCCTTCTCCACCCTGACACTGAGAATCTACCGAGGAAACTACGTGTCAGATGCAAAATACCAGACAAATGTCTGATACTGCGCCGCGAAGATGTCGGGATTCACGCCTCACCTCAGCGCTCACCGAGAAGCTACGTTTTGACAAGTGAGAATGCAGACGATATGTCGGCCCTATGTCTGAGATAGCCAAATATTTACAGTTATTTCGTCAATCTGCTGCGATTGACCGAATGCATTCTCACGCCAAATCGTCTGGTGCAAGGGACTGACACGTTACGTAAAAAGTTACTCGTTTAATCAGCAATGAAATGCGTTTCTAAATGAGAAACGAAACTGGCGAAAGTGAGAATGGGAAAAAAATATTTTTCGCAAACGAATGGATGCGAAAAATACAGGAAAAAGGTAAAGAGTGATAATAAAATAGAGGGTACGGGTGAAAGAAAAATAAGAGGATATAGGCAATTCAATGATCATAAAACCTCTGTGACAGAACGTCCCCCCTTTAAGATATGGAAGCACTCCATGTCTACGTTATGGAATTAAATTTCCTATATCCGTAGCTTCAGGGTGTCTGTCTTCTTCCCTCTCATCTCCCCCTCCATCTCTCCAATTCCTACTCACGTCTCCTCCCAAAGTTTCCTTTCTCTGGAATGTCTCCCATGCGCGCTTGAAAGAGCGTCGCCGCTTCTGACATTTTTGAAAGATTTCGTGTGTGTGCAGTGGAGTTTCCCTGCCACTATCGTCATCTTCGTCAGTTTTGGCGATCGTCAGGAGATGGTTGGAGCTTGGCACTGGTTTTTCAAAGTATCTCTTTAACAGATTTAAATGGAAAACCTTTTCCTTTCCTTGAATAGAGATCTGGTAGTTAGCCTTAGAAATCTTTTTCAGGACGGTAAACGGCCCTTGCCATCCGATCTTCAGTTGGTTGTTTCCGGTAGGGAGTAACACCAAATCTTTCTCTCCTGCTTCTAGTTCTCTCTCTTTCGCGACTTTCCTGTATCGGTTAGCGTGCTTTGTGCGTGCTCGATTAAAGTTGGTCGTTGCTAGGTCCCATCCTAGTTTCAACCTTTCCTTTAAATCCGACACATATTTACTTGCTGAGACGACTGTCTCATCAGCCTTCTGGTCTGTCAGCGACCAAGGTAAGGCTTCCAGCGGGCCCTTAATGGGTCTGCCGAATAAAAGCGTTGCTGGCGGAAATCCTGTGGAAGTATGAGGAGATTCCCTGTAGCCAAATAAAGCTGCGGGAATACAAAGATCCCA
Source organism: Oreohelix idahoensis (assembly GCA_024509875.1). Taxonomy (NCBI): domain Eukaryota; kingdom Metazoa; phylum Mollusca; class Gastropoda; order Stylommatophora; family Oreohelicidae; genus Oreohelix; species Oreohelix idahoensis. Next base: position 182,109 of record JAMPIV010000297.1, on the reverse strand, counting down.
ATCTTCAGGTTTCACTTGTGCCAGTTTACTTAGCATCATGTTGAGGTTTCCGTTAACACGTTCCACGAGCCCATTTCCGGCCGGAGCATAAGGCTTTGTGTAGATGTGTTTGGTCCTCAAGATCTTAACGATCTCGTCCATCAACAGGTTTCGGTATGGAGATCCGTTATCCGTCAACACTTGCTGAGGGAATCCCAACCGAGTGAAAATCTGCACTAGGGCTTCTGCGACATGCTTGGCATCTGCGCATGTTAGCGGGATAGCTTCTGCCCATAAAGTGCATGTGTCGACTAAGGTGAGGATATACCTGTTCCTTCTTTTAGTCCTTTCGAAAGGCCTTAAAATGTCGATCACAACCCGTTCGAATGGTGTTCTCACTATTGGCATTTCACCCAAAGAGACTGGGGGTGCCCGTTGCTTGGGTGGCACACGTTGGCACTGGGCACAGGATTTGACATATCTGATAATATCAGTATTTACTCCTGGCCACCAATAATGAGTGGTTATCCGTTGGTTTGTGGCGTTCTGTCCCATATGTCCGCTGAAGGGAAGAGAGTGCCCCATTTCTAGGATTTGGCTTCTGTACTGTTTCGGTACTAGGAGCTGGTTGTAACCTTGGTCAGGCTTGCCTGTTCTGCGATAAAGTATGCCATCCTTAGAAAAAATGTCCCCGTGCTGTCTGGGTTCCTTAGCCATGGGCAGTTTCCTAAAGCAGGGTGCCAAAGTAGGGTCCTTTTGTTGCGCTTCTTTAAGTTCCATGGGTAACAAATTAGGCGCAGGCTCCCGTTCCTTCTTGGTTTGCCCTCTTGTAGTTACTGCTGCCACAATAGGCTCTTCCGGTTTCCCAATAGACACGTATCTCCCGCCAAGTATGACTGGGTAGATGGGGTCATCCATAACAGCTGCTTTTATCACACCTCTGACAAAATCAGAGTGGATCTCCACCAATGCAATGGGAAGCGCTGTAGGTGCATCACTCTTAGAAACTCCACAAAATTGGACGGTCTCTCCTGTCTCTTGACCGGGTTTAACCAGGTTTCTGGCAACAATGCAATCATAAGAAAGCCCCGTGTCGAATAAACACAAAGTTTGAGAACCGTTCAATATAACAGTACCTCGCGTAGAGGGTCTGTCTCCCTCTACAGGTTGGGAATCACTGTCAATAATTCCGCCTTGCGAGACTGTTAATAAGCATCCGATGCGTTTAGGCTCGGTGTGCTCACTCTGATCATTAATCCCGTGCTCAGGGGTTTTCCCTTTGTCACCTTGACCTTTCTGGCCACGCTGCCATGAAGGGCGGTCGGGTTGATCAGTTTGTTTACTGTGGTTTGGGTACTTGTTTTTGTAGAACTTGGATTTTTCAGGAGGGGGGTTTTGAGGTCCAGTTTCTCTGTGGTTATTTTGGTTAGAAACATGAGGAATATGAGAAGATTGGTCTAGATTATTTTTCCGAAAATGCTCTTCTGTCGGTTTACGTTTTGTGGCCGGTAGTTCAGCCAGCGCTTTGTGATATCGCTCAGACTTTTCTAAGATGTCTTCAAGCTTTTCTGCACCCTGCTCAGCTAGAAATCTTCGGGTATCCGCAGACAAAGTGTTCTTTATTTGTTCTGAAATAACAAATTCCTCCAGACCTTCATAGGTAGAAGGGAGCTGTTAAAGCTCAAGGCACTTTGTCAGATATCCCTTTAGACGAAATGAGAACTGCTGAAAAGTTTCAGAGCTCTCCTTCCTGCTGTTGCGAAACAGTTGCAGAAACTTTCGCGCATTCATTTCAGAGCGCTCAAGCAACGCTTTCTTCAACACGTCATAGTTGTTTTGTTGACCACTTTCCAGTTTAGAATAAACATGATAAGCCGAACCTTTAAGGGCCTGGGAAAGTTTCGTACACCAACGCGACCTCTCTAAACCGTACAGAGTTGCAATTTTCTCAAATTTTTCTAGATACGTGTCAATCTTCTCATTAGGACAAGGGAAAGATTCTAGCGGAAAAGACATAGCAGTGAGATGAGTAGATTGTGTGTTAGAAGGATCAGTTAAGGAAGAATGAGGAGAAGACTCTCCATTGCTGGAGGTAGAGGCAGCGCCACGGCTTTGGAATTCTAGAGTTTTAAGAGCCAACTCATGCTGTCTCTGTTTCTCTTTTTCCTCAAGCTGTCTCTCCTTCTCTCTTTCCTCATGCTGTCTCTCCTTCTCTCTTTCCTCATGCTGCATCCTGCGAATTTCCATTTCTTCCTCAATCTTCTTCTGCTGTAATAGGCGGTCTTCCTTTTCCTTCTCTCTAGCTTCTGCTTCTTTCCTCTCCGCATCATATCTCTCTAGTTCGTCCCTGACGAAAGCTTTCGCTTCTTCCCCTTCCAAACCTTCTTCTCTTGCCTCGTCCCTGAGGAGTTGTCTAAGCTTTGCCCTTTCTGCCATAGTAAATCAGTGGTTGAGACTTAGACGAGAAAGAGATAAGAAAAGGATACGCTGGTTCCTGCCACTTACGAGAAATACCAAACAAAAGATGATATACTTATAACCTGGGATACCTCCTCCAAAATATATAGTGTCTAACTATCGCTGCTATTAATCGGCAATAAAGCACCTAATGCAGACGACTACGCCAAATAAATGGTAGTAAAGATTACTCCTTAAAAATAAGTTGCTACAGTGGAAACAAAATAATTATTGCAAAAAAATTTAAGGAGAAAAAAAATCCCCAAAATTTTAAATCCACTATCAAGTTCACCCCTGACGATAGTTAGGGTAAGGGAGGCAATTACAGGACGTATAGTCTGATCGCGCTCCTTAGCTTAGCTCAAACACCTACTTCTTCAGAACCCTGTGAATGTTATACACTCACAAAACTTTACCAGCGTTCAGTATTACAAAATCAGTAATTAACATATATTCCGACAAAATCAACCTGTAAACCAAATGTATAATGCTCAATAATGCTGTGGAAAAACAATTATTAGCCGTGTGGTCAGCACGCCCATAAACAGATCGTTACGTCTAGGGGATAAATTATTTTTTAAAAGTACAAAACTCACAAGACATCACACTCTTACTCTATATCAGAATAAAGAAAATTAATCCTGCAAACGAGCTGATATTCGTATTTGCTCAGGACTAGAGCTCAATTCCCGGAAAAACGAGCCACCATTCTGTCGTAGATTTTCGATAGGGGAATTAAGACTTGGGTTGGTCCCTTATGGATAGATTAGAATAAGTGATAGTCACAGTGAGAGATAGTACTAGAGAATAGATTTCCACGAGTGAGATGGTAGAAATGTGATAGAGGCTGTCTCTGAAATCAAGAAATCTTCTCTCTTTCACCTATCTTCTACGTCAGATTTAGATTGAGTCAGACAGTCTACACACATATATATGAAATATATATATCCACTCACATACATACCCACATAAGACGACAGTTTGACGTACAGACGTGTGAAAAACTATAACAATGATTATATGAATAGTTTGGGAAAAACGAACTGACCGACACGCTGGAATAAATTTTATGAGTAGTTTATTTATCAAGACTAAACTTCTCTCACAAACATATCAAATCACATCAAGCATATAGAAAAAAAATCATAAAAACAAAAATCAAGAATGATAGACCCGTTGGTATGATCCTTCCCTCGATGTATAGCTCACAGTCCCGTTAGAAGAAAGTGATCGCCCAGAGAGTCACAGATACATATGGTTTAGTCTAAAATTCTTCCCCTTTAAGGTATGAACAGACTGGATACTCTGATCTAGTCTAAGGGTATATATATATATATATATATATATATATATATATATATATATATATATATATATATATATATATATATATATATATATAGAGTTAGCAATACCTTGCATAAAGAAATGTTATGACAGCAAAAATGAATGGGTGTCAAAATACCACCATAAAGGGATCGCTCAGTCCTGCATTCACTCTATTCATTCAACTGTGATCACGTGCATTTTATTCATACTCACAGCTTTGGTAGCCACTTCGGGAACAAAAAAAAACCAATATTTTTAGGACTTGCCCATACAGAATCTTCAATGGTAATCTTGGCCAAGAAAACCCCAGGTCCAAAAAGAAGGGTTGAATCCACTACTTCCGGGACCGTTCTCTTGGGAATATTATTGTTTTGGATGTCTGTTTAAGTCACATAAAATTGTCCAGGCACGAGCGTTTATAGCGAGCACAGTGCCAACATCTTAGATTTCAAACAAATGAGGAATGTCAGGTCGGCACCTTCTCTCAGTATAGGAATTTAGTTGGTCACACCACCACTTGCCAACAGTGTCGGGAAAAGTTACTGATTGTAATATGTTTCTTGCCACAAAGGCTGAAAAATGACTTCTCAGGAAGAATCAAATCAGGCTCGATGACCCGTTACTTCTTTAAAATCTTAAAGTTCTTGCAAAAGTTATACATCAAATCTTTAAGGTAAGAATGTTTGTTGTTTTCTTCACAGATTTATCTCTTTACTCAAACGCTGGCAAAGTTTGGGTACCACAGTTTCACTATATATAAATGGAAAGAACACATATCAAATAATTATACATACTATAACTGATAAATTTAAACTGCAAGCGTAGCTTGTCTTATAGTTTAACACTTCCCGTGGAATAAGTTATATTTAAAAATCAAACATCCTGAATTAGAAATACCTACGCATTCCGTCAATACTCAAGATGTAGCAGTCATTTAATAAGTTAGTTTTAAAATATTCTCGACTGCGTATTAGCAGTTAAATTAAATCCATTATGGCTACATGATTTTAAGCTAGAAATTATAATTTATTCCGCTTTCCACTGTAACTCGTCGACTAGAGAATATAACAGACTTAGGAATTTAACTCTCTGCACAAATCTAACTAGCAAAATGAAATAAGCGATTTAACAATTTAACACTCACAAAATACTGGATAAATAATATAAGATTTACCTCAACACAGAACTACTAAGAACTTAAACCACTACGATCATACTAAATGACATCTCTATTAACAGAGGTTCTAGAAATCGAACGAAGGCTTGTTCTAGTCTTGACTGCGAAGTTACTGAGGGAAAATGAAATCTAACTCCCTCCAGTATATATGAAGCACCAGACAAAGATGTACACTATTATCATAAACTACGCATAGCCTCCCCTTCTCTTAACACCTCCCGTCTTCGCACCTCACGCCAATGTCATGGAATATTCTAATCCACATATATAAATTATCAAGTAAATACAAAGCCTAAAAAATACATATAATAAATAAAGAGAAGAGCAATGGTAAAGAACAGTGCTGTCACAATGACTGTACTCGAAATCCCCCTTGTTTTATGCTTCGTCTGCAAATTGTAACGCTTTCACGTTGATAGTAAAAGCTTACTGTATTATTACCCGCTTTCTTCAATGAAACGTGTGCTGCATTTCTAAGAAAAACATTGAGACGTACTGCGTAATGACCTAAATTAATCCTAACATTAATTATATTACGTTACCAAAACGAACGAACAGATGGACAAAAGGATAAAGAGAGAGGGGAGGGCTGAAAATCAGGAACGCATGCAACACGCTTCGCGCGATACACAAATGCTGCCATCACGCGTGTAAGACTACAAGCACTAACTTTTTTTCAGACGGACAGTGATAAAATACACTACCCTTTCCCAGAGTTAGGTTTATAAATCATAAAAAACTCTTATTAGAAAAGATAACATTAGATGGGTTTACGGTTGAAAACATAACAGTACCCAGACAGCACATCTTCGAAACAGGAGGTAGAAGAAATTGCATATTTTGAATGCAGCCACGTAGCTCCTTTAAATTTGTATTTTTGGGTTCCTTAGGGCTTGCTGACAAATAATATGTAAAACGTTACGCAAATAGTCCAGGAATTAATAAATTATACCCAAAATAAAATATTGGGGGTGCCTGACAGCCTAAAATCATTTCTGCTCATAAGATTTTTTTTTAACGTGTTTGAAAAAAATTTACGTTACAGAAATAGCCTACCATGTAAACTCCAAATTGATTGGAGCGCAACAAATGAAAGCCTAACCACGATTGGTCGGGCTATAAATACTATCTTGGTTGTTAGGGGAAACGGGGAAAGGTAACATTTTTTCAAACACTTGTCGAAACGGGGATCATTGGTCAGACTCGCTGATATACACACTTGGGAGCGTTAGTTCGAAACCACTTGTTTAAATAAGATTGATAAAGCATCAGTGCGTTGAAGCCAGCTTATATTTGGCTAAATAAAAGCCTGGAAGATAAGCAGATGGGAATTTGTGCCAGAATTCATTGCTAATCAACGTATCTGTGTTTATTCGTATGAATTGTGGTAAGCTTGAACCATTCAATATCTTTTAATGAAAATTGAATGTGAATTGTTGATTTATGCCTGTATATATATGTGTAGTTCAGTGGCCAACGTGAGGTAAAGCCTGTAATGCTCCAGCCTGAACAGAGGGTGTCGGAGAGAAGTAAAACGGCATGGAATGGCCAAACAGTACACTGACACCTGGATGATTGAATAGAAAGAAATAATGCTGGAATTGCAGAGGCGTAGTAACCATTAAGAAGGGTAATACTGGAATAAAGTATTTCAAATGAAGCTGACAGTTGGCCTAATGCTCTGAACTCAATGTTGTGCTGTGTTGTGATCAGTGTAACAAGAGAGTTTAAGTTAGTTATGAAGTAGAAGGTACATCCTTCTTGATTTCAGGGACAGTGGTCTTGATGGTACTGAGCAGCACCTAGTCAGAGCTTTGCTGAATCCAGTGTCGGACAGCATACTCCTTGGTCCTTTTAGCTATCAGTGAGGTGTCTCCAGAGCCCAGAGGAGAATTCGAGCAGAGGAGTCCTTTCCTGCCGCCATCACGCCAGATAAGCTAACTTGGCCAGCTGAGCTCAACATTATGTCCCCTCATCTTGAACTGACTTTGTAAAATTAACATTAAGAGGGGAATTTACTTGTCTTAAAATCAGGAACTGTGAACATCTCCAATACTAGTCCCTAAAGACAAACTATTGAAGTCATGATGACAAATACCAACAGAGCTTGAACAAAACAAAACCAGTATTACCTCATTTTACTACTACACAACTGACACACATAGAACATTTGTAATAATATATGTCACTACAATATTCATATTAAATACATTCTGTACATAACTTGTAATTTAAATTGATTGTGATTCCTGGTTCCCTTGTAGTTGAATCAGGACACATATTCATTCATGCCAGTAATGAATACATATTGTTATTTGAAAAGTTACGAGTGACTTCTTTAAGATATTCTCATAGAGTGTTATATGTATGTGAGTGTCACAGTGTTGTTAAGAGTAGTGGATTAAATTAAATTGTTTATCTGTCTGTTGTTGTGACTTACACTTCATCATACACATACCCTAGACACATAACGTAGTCATCACACTATTCCAGAATAATTCTGACTGAGATATATAGATATGTGGTAGCAAGTAAGGTGATATATAATACACTACTCTTATTAGATATATATATACCTTCACAGCTGATCTCAGTCAGTACACTAAGTCCCCTATAAATATTTATAACATCCCACTTCACCACAGCCAAAATGACCATTCTGAGCGAATGCGTGATGGCGCCTTCTCCACCCTGACACTGAGAATCTACCGAGGAAACTACGTGTCAGATGCAAAATACCAGACAGATGTCTGATACTGCGCCGGGGAGATGTCGGGATTCACGCCTCACCTCAGCGCTCACCGAGAAGCTACGTTTTGACAAGTGAGAATGCAGACTATATGTCGGCCCTATGTCTGAGATAGCCAAATATTCACAGTTATTTCGTCAATCTGCTGCGATTGACCGAATGCATTCTCACGCCAAATCGACTGGTGCAAGGGACTGACACGTTACGTAAAAAGTTACTCGTTTAAACAGCAATGAAATGCGTTTCTAAATGAGAAACGAAACTGGCGAAAGTGAGAATGGGAAAAAAATATTTTTCGCAAACGAATGGATGCGAAAAATACAGGAAAAAGGTAAAGAGTAAAAAAAAATAGAGGATATGGTGAAAGAAAAATAAGAGGATATAGGCAATTCAATGATCATAAAACCTCTGTGACACCCGGCAAAACACATCTTGCCACTTCAGTTTCTCAAATCGGACTGCCCTAGTGACCTCTGGTCATTCTTCCCTCGTTCCACTCAACCCATACTCTGATTCGCTAACTTAACTTGTTTTTTGTGTACTCTGATTGGTTGCCCTTTGATTTACAACTCATGCGAAAATACGCACGCTCTGTTAACCGTGAGCTGAACTGTTACTGAACACTCGTTTTATTTATCTGTCACCCTACGTTTTCTCGTGAACATGTTTTGAACGTTCACCCCAAACTGTGGCAAATATTTATAGTGCCTGGGCAACCCCCGCGGTACCCTGCTTTTAAGCGTTCATATTAACCTTGCCTGAAGCACAAATAATGCTTTGGGCAAACCCAACGGTGACACATACCGCATCAATCAGACGTTTCAAGATATCTCGATTCTTTTTTACAAGTTCATTATGTTGGCTGATACTTTTATCGAGCTGATCATTAAGCAAGACGTCCACTCTTTGTCGGCCAAACATTTTCAGCTGAAAAAAACATTGGACATGGCTTTTAGTCTTTTCGTGTCTCTGTGCAGCTGTACTTAAGTGGTTAAGATCATCAAAACCATTTCTACTCCATACGTTGCCTTCTGAAGAAAATAAAAACAAGGCCAACAGAACAATTTATTCCTCTTTTCACAACCAGTTAACCAATCCACCGACTTGTAATGAGCTGTTGAAAAATGGCGTGTGTATACGTCTGTCTTAGTTTTATGTACTGTTTTTAAGAGTGGTAACTCACGACATGGTTTACCGTTACTCACAATTGATAGTTTTTCACTAAAACTTAGTGAACAAAACTTCTTTTTAGCGATGTCGTCCAACACTTGCATTTTGGGTATATGTCAATTATCTCCGAAATACTAATTAACTTACAACTTGAAACTCACTGAAACTGTAATAATCTGCACTCCCGGCAACTAACAAAAATTAATCACAAAAAACACTGGACTTGGACACAGCCGATTTTTACAACTCGAGAGCTGCAAGACGACCGCACGCATGTTCGTATTGTATTGACGTATCTGGCCATGACCCCGATCCACACAAACCAGTCTTCAAACGTGAAACCGAAAGGTACAGCACGCATTGTGACGGAATTACCCGAGAAACTTCGGGCGATTGCTACCAACCAATAAAAATTGCACTATAAAACGCGTCTGGGAAACTGAAACTAGATATACTCGTAGATTCTATGCGGGAAAATCCGTTATCCTGATGCGTGCGGTCCGAAAGCAGAACATTAGAAGAAAAATATTTTATAGAATAATAAATTAAATTTTTATTTTCCTTCGGGCATAGGTGTGCGCAGCACGCACAGCAGACATAGAGAATACGCCACTGGGATGTGGGAGGCTGTTCCACAGGTAAGCTCCATAGTAGACTAGGCACCTTTTTGAACAGGTTGATCTTAGGTTTGGGCAGACGTAACTGATGTAATTGTAGTCCCTCTCTTCTACTGGAGCGACCGATTGACAGAATGGTTAGAGCGCTGGTCTCTCGCGGCGTAGGTGCCGGATTCGATTAACGGTGTCGACACGCTGCAGTCTATCTAGCTGTAAATGGGTCCCCGACTTTGCTGTCGAGTTAGTGAAGGAAAAGGCAGCAAGGAAGGGAACTGGTCACTCCACCTCTCGATGCTGGACCTTGTAAGGTGAAGTCTCTGACACTTCACTCCCCTACGGCAGTATCTGCTATTGGACTACTTATCTACCTTTTCTACTAGTTTGAAACATAAGTAGGCCTACGGTGGGGTATTGTTTGAAGGAATAGCGTGAGTCAGCTTGGCTTTATTGCAGAAGAGTCGTTTCTTTAGGGACATTAAGTTGGGTTCCTTTCTTATCCCTGCGTGTGGTATCGTGCGATTATCTGTGCTTAGACGTACCTCTCTTATGCAGGAAGTGCAGTCTCTTGTGGTGGTAGCAGGGCAACCATCCCATAGTGTAGAGCAGTAATCTAAATGTGTCCGTATATGTGAGGTGTAGAATAACAGTCACGTGTCTGCGTCTAAGAAGTGTTTTATTTTTTGCCAGCTGGTCCGTCTATGAGCTGTGTTTAGTTCAATTCAGTACATGGGAGTTCCATGTAAAGTGGTGGTCAGTCATGAACCCCAGAACTTTGTGTTCTGTTACATATTCAGTTGGTAGTGATCCTGCATGTAGCGGTAGCGATCGTTTTGTGAAGTTTAGGAGTTTCTGTCTGATGGTAATCAATATAGATTTCGATTTTGCCGTGTTTACTGGCATGCGGATTCATAATGCCCCATTTAGTGAGAGTTGTAAGACAGGAATGTTTGGGTCGGAAACCTGAGTGACTCTCAATGAGCAGTTCGTTTGTTGTTAAGTGTTTGAGCGTGGTGTTGTAAATGTGTTTTTCTAGTGGTTTTGATATGGATGATAAAAGATATTTTGAATCTGTAACAGTTGGGATCGTTATGTGAGCCAGATTTATAAAGAGGATACTCTTTGGCAGTAGTTGTGTGCTATACATTGATTGTACATATAGCCTAGGGAGTCGCAAATGATGGGTGCAGCGTAACGTAGAATCCTGCTGCTGATACCATAAGTCCAGACGAGTTGTTTTTAATGTCAAGAGATATTTGAGAACTTCGTGTACTATTAGGGAAAGGAATCTCTCTTAGATCTGTTATGGTGTGTTTGGTGTTGCAGAAGGCTGCTAATTTAATAATGTCGCAATCCGTAGTCTTTAGTGTCGACTTGAGATGACTAATTTCTGTTTTAAAGTGGTTACTAACATGAGTTGCCGCGAGGGAGCAGCTTTTTGGTAAAGAGTTTAATGACCTCGATTTGTATGTTTGTGTTCTAATGGCTGCTCAGACTTCTTTGCTGTTTGCTTTGTCTTGAATCATATTCCTGAAATGTTGTTTCTTTACCTGACGAATGAAGTATTGTACTTTTAGCATCCGATATCTGCTGAAATCTTTGTAAGAGCTTCAATGAGACAAGAGAGACTTCTGCTTTAGCCTTGATCAGCATTTAATGTGAGGAAACAGAAATAACAAATTTTACGACATTATTGATTGGTTTGCTTTAGCTAAAGTTTGAAAAATACATTTTTAGTGTGAAGTTTCAAACCATTTTTTAAATATCTAGTAAAATAAAGAATTATTTTGTTGTATTCATAATTTTTTTTTAATACCAGTAAAAATATTATACATTTGCACTGGTAAAAAAAAAAAGTAGTTTTTGCAATTTCTAAAATGAAATGGCGTTGGACAAAGTGAGAAGTAAGTCTGTTACAGTTATAAAAATATGTTAAAACATATGTAAACAATGTAAGTTTCTTTATTAACAATAAAAGTGTATTTTGTGTTTATTATTTTGTAATCGGTATTATAACGAGCAACAAGTGTCAGTACCAATATACGAATTCAGCTAGAATTTTATTAAACGAGACCCCTGTTCGAACCAGAGTGTACCCCATTCCGTACGCCAAAGCTGAGAACAGTTTTCAAGGGACGCCATTTTTATATTTGCCCTGGGCGACATCAACCCTAGTTATGTCACTTACTAAATATGTTGTCTGGAATCAAATCTGGTTATTAAATAAACAAACAAAAACACAAGAAACAATTGAAATGACTTTACAAAAGACTTGTTGTATTGACATGGATAGCTAAAGGGCAAGTAATAATTTCACGAAATGGGCAAATGTTAAAGGTAGTCCTTTAGCGAATACTGCCTTAGGATAAGTGAAGTGTGAGACTTAGGAAAACGTTTGAAGAAAGCTATTACCCACATCTGAATGAAGCTGTACACTTCTGTTCGGCATGTTTTGAAGAAGGGAAAGTTAGAAAACACTGTGACAATAAGTCGTTGAGAGATAAAGTTGGACAAAGAGATAGTAATAATAAATTAATAGCAGTACTAGCTCGGGCGTTGACGTAGCTGGCGAGTCCTTTTTAGGGCTTTATGCTAGCAGATAGATATGTTAGTCCTTTTCAGGACTTAGCATCTATCAACGCTGATCGGGTTAGCAGTCAACAGAGTTGACTTTTTTTTGGATGGTAAATGCGCTCTGATATAACCAAATAGGTTGAAAGGAACGCGCCTCGCCAGAAGAAGGCAAAACAAAAAAAAAACAAAAAAAATGAACTGGACAATCTTAATAACGTGGCAAGAAGTCAGCAGCAACAGCAATGTGTGACTGGAAGTTACAATGAGAAATTCTTGCGTACGTCTGTCCGGACCGAATGTAAAAAAGAACGAGAAGACAAACACACGAGAATTGTGCCGAGGATGTAATATGTCATCACTCAAGATTTTCAAGTACGATAGAGCCGGTGTAGGAGGCAGGAAGCACTGAACTAGCAACCCGCACTGTACAGTGCATGCTACCGTCAGGTAGGGAACACTGGACAAGTGATTCTGTCGTGGAATATTCTAATCCACATATATAAATTAAAAGGTAAATGTAAAGCCTAACAAATAAATTTAATAAAAGGAAGAAGAATGGTAAAGAACAGTGCTGTCACAATGGCTGTACGCAAAATCCCCTTTGTTTTATGCTTCGTCTGCAAATTGTAACGCTTTCACGTTGATAGTAAAAGCCTACTATATTATTACCCGCTTTCTTCAATGAAACGTGTGCTGTATTTCTTGGAAAAACATTTGAGATACGCAAGCTGAACAATGACCTAATTTTAATATTTCATTCATTCCATTTTATACACAGCGTAACTAAAAGACAGATAAAGCAGGATAGAGAGAAGGGAGAGGCAGAAAGCCGAACGCATGCAAAATTAAACACGCGTCTCGCTATTAATGCCACCCCAACAAGCGTAACGCGATACACAATGACTACTATCACGCGTGTAAGGCCACATGCACTAACTTTTTCGGACGGACAGTGATAAAAACACTAACCTTCCCAGAGTTAGGTTTTAAAATCACGAAAAACGCTTATTAGAAAAGATAACATTAGATGGGTTTACGTTTGAAAACATTACAGTACCCAGACAGCACATCGTCGAAACAGGAGGTAGAAGAAATTGCATATTTTGAACGCAGCCACTTAGCTCTTTTAAATTTGTATATTTGGGTTCCTTAGGGCTTGCTGACAAAGAATATGTAAAACGTTACGCAAATAGTCTAGGAATTAACAAGTTATAACCAAAATAAAATAGTGGGGATGCCTGACAGCATGAAATCATTTCTGCTCATAAAATTTTTTTTATAACGTGTTTGAAAAAAACCTTACGTACAGAAATAGCCTACCATGTAAACTCCAAATTGATTGGAGCGCAACAAATATAAGACTAAACACGATTGGTCGGACTATAAATACTATCTTTGGTTGTTAGGGGAGACGTAGGAAGGTAAAATTTTTTCAAACACTTGTCGAAACGTGGCTCCATTGGCCAGACTCGCTGATATAATCACTTAGGAGCGTTAGTTCGAGACCACTAGTTCAAATAAGCTTGATAAAGCAACAGTGCGTTGAAGCCAGCTCATATTTTTGCTAAATAAAAGCCTGGAACATAAGCAGATGGGAATTGTGCCAGTATTTGTGCCAGAATTCATTGCTAGTCAACGTATCTGTGTATTTCCATGAATTGTGGTAGGTTTGAAATATTCAATATCTTTTAATGAAAATTGAATGTAAATTGTTAATTTATGCCTGTATATATGTGTAGTTCAGTAGCAAACATGATGTAAAGCCTATAATGCTCCAGCCTGAACAGAAGGTGTCGGAGGAAAGTAAAACGGCATGGAATGGCCAAACAGTACACTGACACCTAGATGATTGACAAGAAAGAAATAATGCTGGAATTGCAGAGGCGTAGTAACCATTAAGGAGGTAAATACTGGTATAAGGTATTTCAGATGAAGCTGACAGTTGGCCTAACGCTCTGAACTCAATGTTTGTGATGTATTGTGCTCAGTGTAGAACTAGAGTATCAATTAGTTATAAAGTAGAAGGTACATCCTTCTTGTTTTCAGGGACCGTGGTCTTGATGGTATTGAGCAGCACCTGGTCAGAGCTTTGCTGAATCCAGAGTCGGACAGCATACTCCTTGGTCCATTTAGCTATCAGTGAGGTGTCTCCAGAGCACAGGGGAGAAATCGAGCAGAGGAGTCTTTTCCTGCCGCCATCACGCAAGATAAGCTGATGTGGCCAGCTGAGCTCAAAATTATGTACCCCCATCTTAAAATAACATTGTAACATAAACTTAAGAGGGGAAGTAAATTGTTTTAATATCAGGAACTGAGAACATCTCCAATACTAGTTCCAATAAAGACAAACTATTGAAGTCATGATGACAAATACCAACAGAGCTTGAACAAAACAAAACCAGTATTACCTCATATTACTACTACACAACTGACACACATAGGATACTTTTAATAATATATGTCACTACAATATTCATATTGATAAATTCTGTACATATAACTTGTAATTAAAATTGATTGTGATTCCTGGTTCCCTTTGTATTTGAATCAGGACACATATTCATTCATGACAGCAATGAATACATATTGTTATTTGAAAAGTTATCAGTGACTCCTTTAAGATATCCTTGTAGAGTGTCACAGTGTTGTCAAGTGTGGTGGAATAAATTAAATTGTTTATCTGTCTGTTGTTGTTAAGACTTACACTTCATCATACACATACCCTAGACATACAACGTAGTCATCACACTATTCCAGAATAATTCTGACTGAGATATATATATATGTGGCAGCAAGTAAGGTTATCTATAATACACTACTCTTATTAGATATAGATACCTTCACAGCTGATCTCAGTCGGTACACTAAGTCCCCTATAAATATTTATAACATCCCACATCACCACAGATTCTTGCCTAGGTAACAGGTACTTAACTCAGGCACAAAGCACTGAACAGTAATTCGTGCCTAAAAAAAAAATAGGTTTATCGCACTTGTAGTTATTATAACCCATTAAGCAAATATTTCCACCGTTCCTTCCTTTATAGGGCAAAATACTGGAGAGATAAAGAGTAAAGATGATTTCATGTTTGCTTCATGTGGTATTCATTTATAGTGTGTAAACACATTTTTTAAAATTTGTCTAATTTCGTCTAAAAATATATGGTGGGAAATTATTATTTCAGTGTTCATTTCAAACAGGTATCGGTATGGTGCGTGTAGTGGGATCATAATTTTGGCAGTGAATAATAAATATAAGGTAAAGGTGGTCCCGTATCAGATATTGCCGTAGTGAAGTGAAGTGTTAGAGACTTCACTATACTAGGTCCAGCATAGAGAAGTGAGGTGACCAGTTCCCTTCCTCGCTGCCTTTTCCTTCCCTAAGTCACGAGCAAAGTCAAGTACCCAATTACAGCTGGGTAGACTGGAGCGTTTCGATACCGTGATTTGAACCCAGAACCTTTGCCGTGAGATACCAGCGCTCTAACAACTCTTTCAATCGGAAGCTCAATAAATATATAAATAAATAATGTTGCATATAATTGTACCTCTGAATGTTTATTAATTATAATTGTTAAACTACAAAAATATGTACGAAAGATCTTCGTTGTTATATCACAATGTGTTTACAAACAGACTGTCTCCGTTAAGGAAAAGACATGAAATAAGCTTCATTTTATTATTAATAGGCATCATTCTGAGACGAAATGTCATGAGTGGCGGAAGTTAAATCTTAGTATTCGTGTTAAAAAACCACATCTTTAAGAACGAGCTAATTTGAGACATGACGCATGTAATTTATACAGTACTGAGTGCTTATCATATATTTTCCATAAGTGTCTAATGAAGTATAAAGCAGAAGTTAATTTCATGTAGAATCAACGCCCCAGGATTTTTGTCAATTTGATGTTACATTTTTTGACTGTAAGCTATCTTCTTCTTCTTCCTCGTTCGTCCTGAAAAGGACGTTGGTTGCGTTGTGTCCGTTTACAGCAAAATTGCGGTATTTGAGCCTTTCGGCCGACACATCCGACTTCCGCAACGCATTTTTTGGGACCGAATTTGCCTTCCCTCTTCGATCCCTACTCCTCAGCCAGATTGCAGTGATGCAGCCTGTTTCCAGGACCATCACGTGGAGGTGGAGTAGGGTCTTGGTCAGCTCTGGTTCGCTGACCCTGACGCAGGCAGTCAAGCTATGGGTCGCTTACTGCATTCTTCACTTTTGATGCGTCTTGGGTCTGTAAGTTATAAACTCCGTGAAAAATTATTTGTGGCTTTTTAGTGCATTAAAAGCTTGTGTTTGAAATATTTTTTTTAAATATTTTTTTATTTTCTTCTTTTTAGTGTTATTTTTTGTTTGTTTGTACATTTAAGTCAAATGTAATCGATCCGCTAATGGCATTATCAGTTTGCGATAAACGAGTCCAGAGCACAGGAGGCGGATTTCATTATTCAGTATATTACACGGAAAGTTAATATTGTTATTTTTATTTTGTTTATTTTGATACGAGTTGTAAATTACATTTTTTTAAATGTAGTTGTCAGTTGCGTGTATGTCTGTGCACGCGCGTGCGATGGTGTGTGTGACGGTATTGCCTCCCCTGCTTTGCAGTTGTGGTCCACCAGTGGCCAAAACTCAAGAGTATCTATTATAGGCTTCAATGGAGTCTATCTTTACACAAGATTATTCTTGGCAGAAATGTCGATAGAAGAGTAGTAAAGCTTCTATCACATGGGAGTCTTCATAAGATATTCAGATAAGCGAAAACAAAGTTGACTGTCACTAAGCACGTTAATTCTATAATCTGCCGATACTTTTATGACGGATTTAGCAATGGTTGTTCTAGCTCGTTAAGCCCCCACCGCTGATTCAATCAGTGGAATTTATTATTATGATGTATATATAGCTCTGTTTAGAGTGTGTGTTTAGTAACTTTGACTGAGACAAACATGTAGTACATTTAAAAGATTAATTCGAAGTTAAATTTGTAACATTACAAATAACAAAATTTAATAATCACTTTAGGTTTTAACAGTTGGAAAATAATTTGAATAGTTATGAATCAAGAAAAGTCACTCATCACGTTGATGATGGCAGTGTGGGGTTATAAACAGTTCAAGTGGTAGCATATAGGTTAACTTAGCTGCCAATGATGATTCTAATCCTCCTCCTGATGGGTAGGTTTTCTGTACACTGCTGTCACTCATCTCTGGTCAAGGTTTGTAGGGTGAAGCTCGTTTCCCAGGAAAGTCTAGGAGAGTCTTCAAAGCTCGTCTGCCGTCTTAATGCGTAAACCGCTTGTCCCTGCTTGTGCCAGAAATGGTCCCTTCTGCTGGTACCACCAATAACTGGTAACAGAAATATAAACGAAACGCTCTTCTGAGTATGGCGTTTTTTCCGACACAGTTATGTGCCATCCTCCTCTTCTATTCTACCATCCCATGTCAGAATTACCCTTTTAAGAGAATTAAATTTAATCCCTCGAGATAAACTTTCCTTTACATTTAAACTGAATAGCTTTAGCTTTACATTGCATTTAAATGGAAAGGTTAAACGTACAGATATAATATGTTTTACATTTACATCTCCACTGTTTGAAAAGTTTTCACAATATAAATTCATTCATGTTTCATTTACATTTACACTTGTGGAAAATTTTGAAACTTCTATTAATTAAAATGAATATTTTCACATAAACATTTACGCTGGTTTAAAGCGTGAAACCTTACATTAATTTTAAAGTGAATATGTTTATAGGGACATTTACATTGCTTTGAAAATGTAAGTCTTATGCTTAGAATGTACATAATTTCTTTTCATCTTTCCCTCCCTGCTCCATAGGGAACCTGGAACTACTTTATGCTTTTAGTTCTCTCTTACGAAACTATCAATAATGCGATCACCTAGCAGTGGTGGTTCATGAATCCTATACGCTGAGGTTGCCAGCCTCAAATGACTTTGACATCCAATAGCGAGTTTCACACAATAAAATTCACATGGTAATATATACATATATATATATATATATATATATATATATATATATATATATATATATATATATATATATATATATATATATATATATTTTTTTTTTTATATATTTATATATATATATGTTAGTTCACATGTTAGTAATAAAATATGACATGTAAATTACAACTTATGCCAATCCTGGCTACAGACTTGTCGCACAGATGAATAAAAGAGACGAATCTTTCTCTTACACGTGTCTGGGATTTCTTTTAATTTTACAATAGATTCCCTTTTCTGACTCCGTGTTTCTTCAATTTCCTTGTCTCGGTGTTCCTTATTAAAATTTGAAAGAGATTTCCTGTGCTTCTGTAAGTCTTATTTGGTTCTCCAATAAAAGGTCCCGTTAACAAAAGGAATTATGAATCTAGTTCTTCTCTTTGGCGAAGGTCTGATGTTGTCTTGGCGAGCGTGCAAATCACAGAGAAATAAAACTGTGAAATTGGCAGTCTATATTCCCACCAATGGTGTTATAAATCTAATCAGAAAGATCCAATCATTTCAAACAGGTCGGATGTGGCACTTTCCAAATATACTACTCGTCACAAGTCAAGGGCCACCCTATTATTTTCAATACACTTTTATATAAGCGCATAGAATGATTAAATGACGGAAGTTTTTAGTAAAAATTGGTGCAATATCTTCCTCTGACAGTCCTCTATGCACGTTAAGCATAAAAACAACTCACCGACAACCATGGTGATCACGTGCAATTTGGTTTGCTGCCCATAAATTCACATTTTTAATCTGTTTTTTCAAACTTCCGTAGAACCAAACAGGTGAAGTAATCGTGCTGATTGACATTCCACGTGCAATGGCGACTTTTCGTGAACAGAGTTCACTCTTAATTTGTTTTACAATCAGCAGACTTAGGGTAGTTTCATCACTTGCAAAAACCATGCCACCGAGAAGAAGTCTTGACACCTTACAAAGAATGAGGGCTATAGCATGGGTTGAAAGTGGTTTATCTGTCCGTGAGGTTGCTAGACGGCTTGCAGTGTCACACTCTACTATCCAAAGAATTTTTGAGAGATTTCAGGCCACAGGAAATGTGGAGGATCGCCACCGGCCAGATCGCCCTAGATGCACTAATAGACATGATGACCGGTACCTCTTGTTGTCAGCCCTGCGCCATCGAACAGTGACTTGTTCCAAGATGTCAGCTGAGACAAACTGTAAACTTAATGTCAGTCAAAGCACCATTCGCAGACGTTTACATGAATTTGAACTGGCTGCTCGACGTCCTGCAGTCAGAATCCCTCTTACTCCTGCTCATCGCAGAGCCCGTGTTGCTTGATGTCGCGAGCACATCTGATGGACAAGGCAACAATGGAGTCAAGTTCTCTTCACTGATGAATCTCGCTTCACTGTGTCATTCAATGATGGCAGGATTCGAGTTTGGGGACGACCAGGAGAGCGATTTACTGATGACACAATTCGAGAGGTGGATCGTTATGGTAGGGATTCTGTCATTGTCTGGGGAGGCTTCTACAGACACGGCAGGACCCACTCTACATCCAAGGCAACTTGACCGGCCCAAGATACCAGAACGAAATCTTGAGACCAATTATTCAGCCTGCTCTGGGGGCCATAGGTGGTAATGCCATCCTCCAAGATGATAACGCTCGACCCCATTGAGCTCGTGTGGTGAATGAGTTTATTCAGCAACATGGGATCATCAGGATGGCGTGGCCAGCTCATTCACCTGACCTTTCTCCGATTGAGCACCTCTGGGGTGTCCTTGGTCAAAGATTGTCAACAAATCACCCCCTGCCAATGGATGTTGCACAGCTGACGGCATTTCTGCTTCAGGAATGGCAAGCTGTTCCTCAGGATACTCTTCGGACCCTTGTGGACTCGATGCGTCTACGCTGTCTTGAATGCCTTGCTGCAAACGGTGGTCATACCCGATTTTGAAATGTCTATTTGTCCAATATCTATTGTGTGACTTTCGAAAAGGTGGGGGACACACTTCACAGCTTCATTGCGTTTGAATGTGTGTTTCCATTTCATTACGTAACATGTCAATTTGGTATTCAATAAATGCCGTTCTGACTGATACCAATTACGTTTATATAAGATTTGTTTTATGGTTTCAACCAAGGTTTTTCTAAGTGGCCCTTGACTTTTGACGAGTAGTATATTTCCTACACCGAAAATTTTGCAAAAGGTCACGTCTCACACATGTATGGTAATATGATGTCTTGCATACACTCTCACCAACACATTTGTAGACTCATATTGTTGTGACGTGTAATAGAAAAAGAGTCTACAGGAATCCGACAGCTTATTGCAGCCTAATAGCTGCCCTCTGATTTGCTAGCTAAACATGCATCTATACCAACTGTCTATTGTCCCACCTTCTTTTCTTTTAACACGAGCTAATGAAATGTTTACAAACTTCGTGACTTGTCAGTCATAACAGGAAAGCAAACCAGGCTGTGTTTACCTCGTCCTCTCACGCGAGCTTCATCTGTCAATCATAATAGCTCTCAGGCAGGCAAGCACGTGGGAGAGACAAAACACAGACCCTTTGAAGTTTTACTCAGGGAAAGTTTAGAACTCCACCTGGGCTCTTTGATCTTGAGAAGCGGGCATTCTACAAGGTAATCCGTTAGCCGAACGGAAGCTGTGATGCCGGTCGAAAACTCCAGACGAGAAACTTTGATCGACCGACACGAAGGCGTTTATCTTGATACGCCTTGTTTCTGAATTCTCCTTTCGACACCGGGACGCGAAATTAACAACATTGGAGATCAGAGGAATCCAATGATATATATACTGATGTTTTCTTAAACCCCCTATCAGTTGTCAGTCAGAATTTGGAAATAGTCATAGAACCAGTTTTCGTGGTGTATTAGTATTTCGTGGAGATTTTCATTCTGATATTTCTGGTAAAAAGGATAATAGTGCTAATGATTTAAGAAGTGATAGCTTTTAACATTTATTCTTCACTTAGATTTTTCTCGCTAGTAAAACGAGTGAAATAAAGTAACGCATAGCGATTTCATACCAGATATTCTATTAAAATGTTAAATCACGCCACCCGCATACCTTACACTGTAATTATGTTAACAGTGTAGGCAGACGCGACATTTAATCTCTACAGGAGAGAGATAAACCCGATGGTTTAGCTGACTGGACGTATAGGCAATAAAGCGACTGATAGTGGGAGTCTAGATTACACGTTATATTTCATTTGTGCATATTTGTCATTATAGTGTCTATTATTTTTAATAACATACGACAAAACTACCAGACGCCAACAATCTAATAGCTATTTAATGACAAGCGAGCATTGTTTAGGTAGCGCGTATGGAGAGATTAAATAATAACTAACATTTTACGCTGACGCCGGCGCGAGCAGGGGCCGGGCGAATTAACATAATTCAGTCCGACCAAACTCAGCGCCAGCGGCATTTGTTAACGTGTAGGCGTAACGAAACCCCGAGTGCTTTTTAAATTTAATCAGGACTGACGGAGTGGAGAAGAGATCGTCTTGTCCCGTTTGTGTATAGATATAGTAGTAGCATTTTTTTTATAAATGTTTCTTGTACTCTTCGCAGAGCTGATCACAAGGGCATCCGGTGGTCTTTTTCTTTTTTTCTGATTTTGTTATTTTTTTTCCTTTTCTTGGCTTGTGTGTCACCAATTTCATTTGTAAACGGGCACTCGCCAGAGAGTATTGGCGGACAATAAATTTTTAACACTGGACTTACCAAACCCAGATTTATATTTTTACCAGCCACAGTAGTGAACTCCTGGCAGTCGTAATTCAAGGGGAGTATACCTCTCTGAACACATATGCTGTGCAGAATCGGCGCTTTTAACACAGAGTTGGCCAATAGAAGAACCACCATCATCATATGAACATATATTTTAGCAACCAGATGTTTCCCAATACTGGAAGTATATTTTCCCGTTAAAGAGTAAACCTCAAGAACTCTCACAGTTTAACTATTTGTAGTAACTCATATCCAGGAGAAGCACCATATTAGGCGTTCACCTCATTAACTAATTTTGGGGATGGACTGGGGCCAATTTGGATCTGCGACAACTGGGGTGACAGAATATTAAGTGAATTAGATAATATATTCATGGACTAATTCTATTACCAAGGGATATTACAGACCTACCATACCACGCAATTAGGTAAGAGTATGAGAGTGGCCACTGCTTGAAAGAGTGTGCGAGTATTTTTCTTGTTTGTGGGAAAACTATCCATATATCTGATTTGTCTGAAATTTTGTTTATTTTACTGGGTCTCATAGAGTACCAGTACTGTTCATTCTGTAACATAGTGCTAACCTTGAACCTTTGGGTTAATAATTTTTTTTTCTCCATTCGGGAGAGGGCGCACTTTTTCTGCTTTATTTCATATGCATGTAAATGACTCTTTGATCTTTTCTTTAGATATTTTGATGTTGTCGAGTTTAATGATAATAAACTACAAAGAAACTTACCTTTGTGTGTTGGTCAGACCCATACCCATTTATGCGTAGTTTTTTTTCACGTTTGTGTGTCTTGTTGTCACATAGCTGTGTGTGTGTATGTAGAGAAACTTATCTATTCTTGATAGGGGAGGTAAAAGCTGTCTTGCAACAAAGTACAGTCGTACGGGTAGGCTGGAGGAGATAACCAAATCACTCCAGAGACAGATCTTTTCTTCAATTCTACCACCTGTGAAAAAATCTATTTCTATACCTTCTCGCGTATCTGTCGACATCCACTCAACTTATACGGGGCAAAAATAAAACAATTAACCTTCCGTACGACAATTGTCTAAAATGTAATAAATCCATGATTACTTTTTAACAAGTGACCGGAAGAGATTATATCACTCTTGTCTGCCCACAGGTGTCACACAGACGATAATGTTGGTGTAGCAAGGATGACCCGGAAGCGCTTATGTCATAAGTTCCGCCTCGTTACGGGTTATCATGTGTTTCGCCAGACAAACAAATCTGGTTCTATTCAACACTCCTTGTCGCTTGAAAAGATGGTCAGACCGATATTGTGATGAAATACTGTCGCTGACAGTCTAATAACCTGGCGTAACTTAACACGTCTTCGTGAATGCGACACAATAAGATAAGAATTACTCCCGTAGCAATTACTGCCATACGGGAGTGGCGTGTTAGAGACTTCACCATGCTATGTCCATCATAGAGCAAAATAGTGAAAATACAAATGAAAAGGCATGATTTATGCCAAATAAAAATGATGAGTGAGAAAAATTAAGAAAAAGAAAGGATACTGCCAGAGGGCTGAAGGTGTGAGATCACACAAAAGAGCATGTTCAGACGTTTTGTCACAGTGTTTTTGGGGAGGGGGGAGGGGGAGAAGTTTCAATATTTCTCTCAAGAAAGACAATCTAGTTGGAAAGAATACACCTAGATTATTTGCAGTTATCTCCCATTTCACTGACGAAACAAAACAAACAAACAAAATTAATATTAATTTTAATGTTATTCATTTTATTATTTTTACAATTGATTATTGTATTGTCATCGGGAATACACAACTATGCCAAGTTTCAGACTATTGCTCATCTGGAAGTGATCAAAAAATCGATGGCAAGATTTGCAGGTGACAAACGTTGCAAGTTTTAAAGAAAAGCCTGTAAAAAGAGGACAAAAAAGGGGACAAGATGGCCACCCTAATGAATGGTGCATATACTATTTTCCCTACCATGCAATGTCTTTGATCTGGAAAAAAAGGTTTTATTTTATTTATTTATGCCTTTCATTATCAACAGGCGAGTTTTTCATAATTCATTTTTTTCATTCAGTTCGAGCAGCATTCAATGATTTTTCAAAATGTTCACACAAAACTTTTTTTAATTATTTATTTCTGCAGTCATATGATCACCCACGACCTACCTTCGCTGATTGTCATAATTCTGGATGAGATTGAATCACGTGACATGAGCGCCGCCATGCTGGCCCTCTACAACACAACTTGCTTCTTAGAGTGGCCTTCATGCTCCTCTGACTCTCGGGAAATGAATACCTTTTGGACACGTCTGGAGAAAAGTTTGGCGACTGTGATTAATGCACGATCTCAGTCTACCAGTGTGAAGCTTGTTGAATAGTACCCGAATGTCATACATTCACGAGAGAGAGAGAGAGAGAGAGAGAGAGAGAGAGAGAGAGAGAGAGAGAGAGAGAGAGAGAGAGAGAGAGAGAGAGAGAGAGAGAGAGAGAGAGAGAGAGCCGCTGAGGGGAGGGATAGAGACACTTGACCGTGTGAAAGAGAGACTGAAAAACACAAATAACACGGGGAATTTATTTTTCCTTTACTGAAAGGAAGTAGGCGTCCTTGTTACTTGTATAATCTAACAGAGATAGTGTTGGCAAACACGCGGGAACAAAGAGTGGGGAGGGGTGGAGGTATGCTGCTTTTTTAAAGCTAGCACCACATCAGAAGATCGCGTGACGGTGACGTTTGTACTTTATAACTGCAAATCTCTCGTCTCGTCAATAGGAAAAGTTCACCGTGAAAGAGATTAGAATTTCATAGACAGGAAATACGGTATGATAAGGATCCATAAATAGAAGACGCTATAGCGTAGTTCATATTCAGAGATCTTGAGACAGGTGGTCTATAAACAAAAGATCTATAGACTGAGGATAACAGGTAAAGAGACAACCAGGGTGAGTAAGAAATCAGAGATACAGATAAACTCGAGACAGAAAATTGGAACCAGAGTTTAATATTTTAAGTACAATAGGAAGTAAAGAACGGATCCACGAGCGGACCCAGAATGATTACATTTGATAGAGAATTGATATGCTTTTTTTAAGGAGTTTTACCTCGTTTTGGTGAGGCGCACACCGTTCAACCTAGTCTCAAGGTCCGTCGGTTATATTAGGGCGCAAGTCCGAATATAAAAGACTTTGTGGTCTGCTAATGTAATATGACACGTAGTAAAACTGATACATAATACATTATCATTATGACCTTTCAGCTGCCGTAGAGAGCACAGGCCTTCCACATTTTCACCAAAATCAACCCTGTTCTTTGTCATCCGTTCAAGCATGTCTTCTGTATCCTTGTCACGTGTGTCGTAAATTTCTTTATCCATGTGGTCTTCGATCTACCTTTATTTCTTCTACCCTAGGATTTCCATTAAAAAAAAAGAGACGACCATCAGCTGGTTTCGTTTCCTCAGTGTGTGTCCTATCCAACACCAACGCCATCTCTTCGCCCTTATTCCACTGGTACTTGTCCTTTGTATCAGGTTGAATTTGCGGATATTGGCATACCATTTCAACCTTTCAATGCCTGCACATGCACCCGTTGACGCAAGTATTAAACTTTCTGATTGTCGTTTTTGTTGTTGTCTATTTTTCAGACTTCCTTGAATTGTGATTGAAGATGATTATTTTTGTTTTTCTTTCCAGATTTTTCCAATGTTGTGAAAGGTCCCTTTGCCCTCTGTATTCTTACTTTGATTTCATTGTTTGTTCCTCCAGTTTTGCCTATACGACTTCCAAAATATATACAGTCATGAGCCGCTTAACGTCCACGATACGTTCTGTGAAATAGGACGTTATGCGATTTGGACGTTGTTCGAACACCATACTTTATACTTAGCAAAGTTATATGGGATACTGTAGTGTACCTGTATTGACTAAATAGCCAAGATACTGAACACATACAGTACTGTATTTCAGCTAATGTACTGTATCTGGCAAGGTAATACTGTACAGTATATGGGTTAATTGGAAAAATAATGTATACTGTACATAGGCTAATATGTAATCTGTTCTTACCACAATTGGAGCTTGCAGAGCTAACGTAGAGTTGGGTGAGTCTGGAGGCTGTTGCTGGTACAGTTCTGTACTGTACAAGATACTGAACTTACACTAAATTACTAATGTATTTTCGAAAGTTCACATTAAAATAACGATAGTAAGTACAGTACAGTACATACATAGGCCAGTAACATAGGAGTTTATTATGACTATACAAACATATGTACTGTATTATAGGTTATATATGTGCTGTACCATTATACGCCTGGCATCGCAGTCGCTTTGTACTGTATACAAGAGACATGAGATACACGTGCTGCGTGCGGGAAGCTGTTGCTTTCGCTACGTCCGGTTAAGTCCGCTTCCTCCTGTTCTACGATCGGCATTTCTGAACTCTGTTATAACCTTATGGGACCACGGACGTATATGCGGTCGGACGTTGTCCGAACGGACGTTATGCGGAGCATGACTGTACATGAATCCATATTTTGTAGGGATGTATCTAAAAGTGTAATCTAACTAGAACGTTCGGCATCCATCCTCACGATCCGTCTTCTCCTTTTGTACTCTCAGACCAAACTGCTGTGATCTCTCATCACGCAATCTCATTTAGCCTTGCAGCTGGCTACGATTATGAGACAGAAGAGCTAGATCATCGGCGAAATCTAGATTGTCAAGCTGTTTTATCAGAGTCCATTGGAGTGCATTTCTAAATGTGTGAGTGAGCTGAATTTTTTGAATGACTTGTTCGTGTTATTGTTGAAGTTTTGTTTGTTTTGAGCTTAAAGTTTCAATAGGATGGAACAACCGTCTCCGTGCTTACTCTTTTTAGTCGCCTTTAATGACATGCGTTGTCTGTAACGGTGTTGCTATTCTTTGCTCTCATTTTGGGCCCTGGTAATAAAGTAGCGATAATGCATGATATGATTATTTAATATGTTAACATTTGTCGTAAGTTGTAAACTCGTTGCTTAGTTTTCTACTTCTTTATTTCTTACGAGTGCCTGAAAACATACCTTTATGTTTGTCTAATATTTATTTACGTTGTTGTTGTTTTGATGAGTTGATGGGTGGAGAGCGGGCACTTAACAGCTGACCATTATTGCCTCTTCTCGTTCCATCTTGGTCTACCCTGTTCAACCTGAAAGTTGGTTATAATTGGGGTATTTAGTGTCATTTTATTTACTAATTTTGTATTCAATTTAAATAACTGTTGTCTTTTGCAGTTGCTGATTTTTATTTATATTAGTATTTGTCCATTTTATTTTCTCTTTTGTATTGTTTATAGATAACTATTGTCCTTTAC
Source organism: Oreohelix idahoensis (assembly GCA_024509875.1). NCBI lineage: Eukaryota > Metazoa > Mollusca > Gastropoda > Stylommatophora > Oreohelicidae > Oreohelix > Oreohelix idahoensis. The sequence continues at coordinate 154,960 of JAMPIV010000297.1, read as the reverse complement.
TCTTGGTTTTAATTTGTATTAGTTCTTTTTGAGTTGTTGCCCTTTTTTTAATACCTCGTTGTTTTTCCTTGGCCTATGAGTAGTTAGTTTTTTGTTAATGCTTTGCTAGTTCTTGCTGCTTAATTTCTATTTAGTTGGATGTTTTTCCTGAAGTGCTAACCTTATATGTTTTCCTTTGTTTTATGTATATATCTTTTAAGCATTGATTGGGCATCTCTTGGGGCATCTATACTTAAAACCTTATCACCTGTTAAGTCTATATTGTGATTCCTATAATAAGTTTTTAATTCAAGCCTTTGTTGTTCATACTTTTTACAGTGGATCAAATAGTGGTCTATGTCATTCTCTTCCTTACATTCTTGGCAGTGTGGTTCTCCTATCATAAAGTATGCTGCACCGAGACGGAGACGCCACAGTTTTTTGTTCGATGGTATCTTTAATTCTTCTCTGACCTGGCACGTCCTAGTTGGTTCTTTCAGCAGTTTGAACGCGTGTCTGCCTTTTCTACTTTTCTTCCATGTTGTCTTCCATTCCTCGTTTATAGTTATCTTCACTTGCTCTTGATCTCCGACCTTCCCAGTCCTGCTCTTATATTGTTTTTACTTGCTCTTCCATTCTTGGCGTTCTGGTCGGCCAACTCGTTACCAGCAATACCTATGTGTGCTGGAACCCACACTAGCCTCACACTACATCCTCTGTTCCCTAGTGATGTATTAATTGCTAGAATTTCTTCCTTTATGTCTGGCCGGCTACATTTACCTGGGTGTTCTAGTGCTTGTAGTGATGATAGTGAGTCTGTAAATATCGTAACAGCTTCTGGTGGGTTATCTTTGATTATTTCTAAACTTTTAAGAATTGCTACCATCTCTGCGGTAAAAATCGAAGCCCCTTCAGTTACACTGTAGCTCTTTTTTATTCCCCATTGTGGTATTACAACTCCGGCACCTAGTTGCCCACTATCACCCTTGGACCCATCAGTGTAGACGGCCAGACTTTGTTTAGTTAGTTGATCTATGAACTTTCTACTTATCATTTTGGCTTCCTTATCTTCTATGTTTTGTTTGATCTTTTCAGTAAGTGAGTGGTCTATGATTGGTGTTTTTAGTTCCCAGGGTGGTATTTTGCTTCTATATTTATTACTATTTTCAATTGTGTTTGATAGTTCTTTGAACTGCGTTAGGTCTTCTATAGTTCTCCACCCTGTTGGATATCTATCTTTATTTAAGGGGACGTCCCATACACTTGGTTGGTTTTTGACAAATGCTTTATGTGCTGGGTGGGTCACTTCTTGTGCTACTTTACTCCAATAATTTAATCTTAGTTCTTTCCGTCTTAGATCAAGGGGAGGTATGCCAAGAGCTACTTCTAGAGCTTCTACTGGTGTCGATATAAATGCACCTGTAATGGTTCTCATGGCTGCATTTTGAACCCTGTCCAGTTTTGCTTTGTTAGAAGCTGCATCTGAGTCATAGACTATGCTGGCATAATCCAGTTTCCCCCTAATGAAAGACTTGTAGAACATAAGCATTATTTTATTGCTGGCCCCCCTCCCCCCATCCATTACCTTTTACAATCCTTAGTATATTTAGGGGTCCCCTACAGCTTTCTACTAAATTGTCTATATGTTTATTATAATTTAGTTGTTTATCTAAAGTTATGCCCAGAAATCTTGTTGTTGAGGAGGTACATATTTTCTGTCCTTTAATGGTTATATTGATTTTGTTATTTTTTTTTTAAATTTCCTTTGCTGAAAATCATACCTACTGTTTTGTTTACATTAATTTGGAAGCCCCCAACTTTTCATCCACTCTGAAACTTTGTCTATTTGATTTTGAAGTTTTTGGTAAACATGGTCCAAGTTTTTTCCAGATCGCCAAATGGCACAGTCATCTGCAAATTGTGATACTGCGTTCTTTATGTCATTAAATTCATCTGCTAAATCATTTACAGCTATAGTGAAAATTGAAGGAGAAATCACTGATCCCCGAGGAATCCCATTCTGTTGTTCATATATTTCTGACCTATCATTATTCACCTGTACAGCAAAATACCTGTCCTGTAAAAAGTTTTCTAGATACCTATAGGTTTTACCAGTAATGCCAATCTTTTTCATTTTGTAAAGAGCTCCATCTCGCCAACATTCATCATATGCTCTAGCTACATCTAGAAAGACTGCCACTGTTTTCTCTTTCCTCTTGAACCCTAGCTTTACATCACGTTCTAATCTTACAAGCTGGTCTACTGTACTTCTGTCTGCTCTAAACCCTGACTGGTTTGGGCTAAATAACTGGTTTTTTTCTAGGTAGAATTTAACTCTTTTATTCACAACAGTTTCCGGTATTTTACCTAGTTGTGATGTTAAGGAGATAGGCCTATATGAACTTACATCATGGGCTTCCTTATTGGGTTATAGGATGGGTACTATCATAGTTACTTTCCATGCTTTTGGTATCTTTCCTAAGCTCCAGATTTTGTTATAGATGGAAGTTATTTTGTTTATAGTTTTTTTAGGTACTTTCTTAAGGATTTCATAACTAAGTATACCATGCCCTGAGGCAGTGTTAGATTTCTCATTTATTGCACTAGTTACTTCTTCCTCTGTTATATCAGCATCTAAATAGTTTGTTTCATCTATCTGATCTGGTAGTTCTTTTGAAAACTGTATCCTGAGTCTTTCTCTTCTGTCATTTTCTTCCTGTCCAAGACTACTTTTTGCACTGACTTTATAGAAATACTCAGCTAGGGCATTAGCTTTTTCTTTATCTGTTTCTGCTCTCTTTGGTAGTTTGATTGTTGGCATTATTGTTTTCTTATTGTTCCCTTTGATTGCCTTAAGCTTTTTCCATACTTCTTTAATTTATTGGCTAGGTTTAAGTGACTGACAAAACTCCTTCCAGTTAGTTTCTTTGGCTTTAAATATTATTCTGTTAGATTCATTCCTAATATGTTTATACTCATCACAGTTTTCTTCTGTTCTGTTATTTCTATATTTTTGTAAGGCCCTTTTTCTTCTCTCATGAATTTCTGCACAGCTTTTATTCCACCAGGCAACTGGTTCTTTATTCCACTGAATTTTTCTTTTCTTGTTAATGTTATTTATTGGTTTTAGGTGCTGTGGCATATTTTTATTTGGTATATATTTTATTGCTATTTTAAGAATTTCATTGGTCAGTGTTTCTGCCCACAAGTCAGTATCATCTGTTTCCATGTCTTTATATTCCATCACCTCCAGGTCTGATTGGAAGGCTTCCCAGTTTGCTTTTTTATAGTTGAAAGTCGATTTCTCTGGTTCTGGGTTTGGAATGACTTTTTCATGCATGGTTATTACAATGGGCAGATGATCTGAGTTTGTGTCTTGTAACACTTCCCAATTTACATTCGCTAGGTTGTTAGTTGCTATACTTATGTCTATTGCTGAGTCTGCCCTGTTAGCTTGTGGATTAATTCTAGTTGCAGTACCATCATTTAGTATTAGCATGAAGTCAAGTAGGCACTTTCCTGCATTGTCTTCATGTTGTTCAAACCTTTGCCTCGTGCATCGCACCTCTTCTAGTTCGAGCCTTTGGAGTTAAAGTCTTTCAATTTCTGTAAGTTTTACTTTCTATTCATGTGTTGTTTTCCCAAATTGGTCGTGTTAATGATTTTATATTAAATTGCAATTTGGGAAAACACAGGATCGCTCGATGTACTGACACTCCTTTTTACAAAAATCTCCCCAACTACTCCATCCCTCCAATTTTTCTTGTAACTGCTCATAAATGAAGTTATCCCCTGTAAAAGGAGACCCTTTCCATCCTTGTCCGTCATTCCGTTCTCGTTTGCTCGCTCTAATTCTAACCTCTCGATCTCTTGGGGGGTTTGGGATGTCAGGTATTGGTAGTACCTCTGGTTAAGGAGCTGTCATGCCCTTTTCAGGGCAGCTCGGCCACCTTTGGTCCAAACCTGGCATTCAGCTCTCACCTGTGGCTCCTCGTAGCTGTCAGCATGCGACAGCGGCCACCCCCCGGGAAACGGCTTTGACAGGCCGGCTAAACTAGGTGAGGGTAGCCGACTGGTTATAAACCTTCGGTGAGTTAGGGTCTGCCTACCCATGCATGCGAAGACTGGATTCGGTAGACTGCGCGGAAGAAACCACCTGTTGGTTCAACGGGCATGACGGCGATTAGGCCTACCAGCAACGCGCTGTGGAGCGTAAGGAGCATGGCGAGGCACGTAGAAAGCCATGGTTATCCACTGCACCTGACTTCATCTCCAGTCGTCTTGACTTATCTTGCCACTGGTTTAAGATGGACCCAGGCGAGAGAGTGAGGTCGACGAATTGCGCAACTCTTCCTCACTTTAAACCAAATCACTGCGCAAGTCACTCTTTCATCCACACATCCATCCACTCACAACAAGTCCTGTGGCGATGGGCGAGCGGCGAAGCGGCAGGCGTGAGTGCGCTGGCAGTCGTAGTCGCAGACCTACACACAGGCGGCTCAGGCCATATGGTCGTCTTCCACTGATCGGAGCAGCAGTGGGATTCGGCAGCCCCCTGAGTGACTGAGCAGCCCTCTTTAGGAAAGCACTGCTCACCTCCATGGCATGAGGAAGGGGCTAGAAAAGGTGCCCTAAACATTGCCTGCTCCACCATTACCTAACCAGCTTACCGCGGTTGGTGGGTACCCTACTTCAGCGGGCGACATATAAGAAAAAGAAAGGACAGATTTTTCCCCCTCATTCTAGGCGCATGGAATGTGCGCACTCTACTCGACAAAGACTTTAACACAAACAGACCCGAGAGGCGAACTGCCCTGATTGGGAGAGAACTGGCCAGATACAACATTGACATAGCAGCACTGAGTGAAACTCGACTTGCAGGCGAGGGCCAACTTTGCGAAAAGGGTGCAGGTTATACATTCTATTGGAGTGGAAGAGGAACTGAAGAAAGGCGAGAAGCAGGGGTTGGATTTGCAACCAAAACAGCAATTATCGGCAAGTTAGCGGGGCCCCCAAAGGGAATAAATGACCGACTGATGACGGTCAAGATCCCGCTGCTTTATGGAAGGAAACATGCCACCATCATTAGCGTGTATGCACCAACTATGACAAACCAGGATGACGTCAAGGATAAGTTTTACGAAGAACTACATGCAGTCATTGCATCAGTTCCTAAAGCAGATAAGCTTATTATTCTTGGTGTCTTTAATGCAAGAGTAGGCTCAGATAACATCTCCTGGAATGGCACTATCGGAAAGTACGGCGTGGGTCGCTGTAACAGCAATGGACTTCTTCTCCTCCAGACTTGCACAGAACATGACCTCCTTGTCACCAACACCATTTTTCGACTTTCTATCCGCAACAGGACCTCCTGGATGCACCCTCGCTCAAAGCATTGGCACTTAATTGACTATGTAATTGTTAGGAAGAAGGACATGCAAGATGTCCGGGTGACCAAGTCCATGTGTGGTGCCGAATGCTGGACTGATCATCGCCTCATTGTGTCTAAACTTAAAATTCGTATCCAACCTGCCAGGCGCCCTCAGGGAAAGAAGACTCAAAAAAGGCTGGATGTCACCAAATTAAAGACGACAAAAATTAAACAGTCATTCACTGACACCCTAGAAGACCGTCTCAAATCTATCTCGTTAGACGGCCAAAGTGCGGAAACAAATTGGACAGCCCTAAGCGAGCAGATCTACAACACTGCTACAGAGGTCCTGGGTCCCGTCATCAAGAAACAAAATGACTGGTTTGATGAGAACTCAGATGATATAAAGAAGATGTTGGCTGAGAAACACCATCTCCATAAAGCATATTTAAATGATCCAAAATCTACATCCAAGAAAGATGCTTTCAACAACATGCGTAGAATCGTCCAACATAAACTACGCCAGATGCGGGATTCATGGCTGAGTAATAAAGCAGATGAGCTCCAAGGCTTTGCTGACAGCCATGACTTGAAAATTTTTTACCATGCACTCAAAGCGGTCTATGGTCCAACATCATCAGAATCATTTCCCCTCCTTAATGCAGATGGAAAAACACTAATTACAGACAAGGAAAAAATTCTCCAACGCTGGGTCGAACACTTTAATAATATTCTGAACCAGCCATCATCTATTAACGATGAAGCCATCAACCGACTGCCCCAAATTCCTATAAATGAAGCACTAGATGATATACCGACTCTGGAGGAGACTCAAAAAGCAATTCGTCAACTTTCTAGTGGAAAGGCCCCCGGCTCCGATTCAATTCCTGTTGAGGTCTATAAAGATGGCGGTACAGTTCTGATAGAGAAACTTCACATGATCTTCCAGCAAATGTGGCAGAGTGAAACCATCCCACACAATCTCAAGGATGCGTCAATTATACATCTTTATAAACGTAAAGGTAATCGCCAAGACTGTAACAATCATCGAGGCATCTCCCTACTATCAATCGCTGGGAAGATATTCGCCAGAATCCTTTTTAATCGCCTTACGGCTCATCTTGACAAAGGTCTTCTACCTGAAAGTCAGTGTGGATTCCGGAAAGAACGTGGAACCACCGATATGGTGTTCGCTGCAAGACAGCTTCAAGAAAAATGCCAAGAACAGCACTGTGACCTGTACACAGCTTTCATCGACTTGACAAAGGCGTTCGACACGGTCAGTAGAGAGGGTCTATGGAAGATCATGGCAAAATACGGCTGCCCAAAGAAATTTATCTCAATAGTGCAGCAACTGCATGATGGAATGCAGGCTAGAGTTCAGGAAAACGGTGAGCTATCGGAGCCTTTCCCAGTCTCAAATGGAGTTAAACAAGGGTGTGTACTTGCACCGACTCTTTTCAGTATCATGTTTTCTGCTATACTGACTGATGCTTTCAGAGATGGGGACACAGGAATCGACATCAGATATCGTATTGATGGAAAATTGTTTAACCTTAGGAGGCTTCAAGCAAAAACCAAGGTCAAATCACACACCATCAGGGATCTTCTGTTTGCTGACGATTGTGCCCTCAGTGCTGGCTCAGAGGCTGATCTGCAGCGTAGCGTGGATAGATTCTCCGAAGCCTGTTCCAACTTTGGGCTTACCATCAACACGGGGAAAACAGAAATCATGTACCAACCAGCTCCTGGCACAATTTATACTGAGCCAATCATCAAGGTAAATGGTGAGAAACTGAATGTTGTGAACAGGTTCACATACCTTGGTAGCACACTATCCCAGAACATCGTCATTGATGATGAGGTGAACACCAGGATCTCCAAAGCCAGCAGCACATTTGGCAGACTATACACCAATGTTTGGCATCGAAGTGGCATTAGTCTACAGACAAAGCTGAAGGTGTACAGAGCTGCGGTGCTTCCAGTGCTGCTTTATGCATGTGAAACATGGACTGTATACAGGCGCCACGTAAAGAAGCTCAACCACTTCCATACAGTCTGTCTCAGGAAGATAATGAACATCAAATGGCAAGACAAGATCCCGGATACCGCCGTTCTTGACAGAGCTGATATCCCTAGCATCGATACTATTCTGATGCAGTCACAGATTCGCTGGGCAGGTCATGTAGTCCGCATGCCAGACAATCGACTACCAAAGATACTCTTTTATGGTGAGATGCAGAAGGGTAGACGCTCCCATGGTGGCCAAAAAAAGCGCTTCAAAGACACGCTTAAGGCTTCATTAAAAACCTTTGACATAAACCCTGACACATGGGAAGCTGCTGCGCAAGACCGAACTGCCTGGCGCACATCTCTTCGTAATGGTGCAGCGGCATGTGAATCTTCCAGAAGAGCAGCAGCGGAACAGCAGAGACAAGCTAGAAAAGACCGTGTAATAAAACCTTCTTGTGATGCAAACATTCCCTGCCCACACTGTCCGAGATCCTTCCAGGCCCGCATCGGGCTCATCAGTCACCTTCGTACTCATAGACTATCCTAACAATAATTGGATGAACAGAGTGGTCTTCATCACCCGTGATGGACGAACAACATCAACCTCTCGATCAACAACATTGTATCCTCCATAATAAAAGCTTGAAAACATTGTCGAGCGGTCGTATATGCATTCTGCTCAGCGATTTGCTAGCCGCCGACACTTCCCCAAACATAGTACGACATCCTTGAAGCTTGTATACCTCGTACCTTGGCCTAATTTCAAGTCGTATTTATTGTATTAACTAAGCAGTAAATAAATAGTAGTTGGGGAGATTTTTGTAAAAAGGAGTGTCAGTACATCGAGCGATCCTGTGTTTTTCCAACTTACAACTTAATATAAAATCATTAACACGACCAATTTGGGAAAACAACACATGCTCGAACTAGAAGAGGTGCGATGCACGAGGCAAAGGTTTGAAACATGTCTAGCACAAATCCCTCGAAGGTGGACATTTTTGGGAAGTAAACCAGAGTTGCGGACCTTTGTCTTTTCAGGTGTACGTCATTGGCCTATATAAGTCCAGTCCTAAGGGTCTTTTATATTTGGACATGCGCCCTAATATAACCGACTATGTTGAACGGGACGAGCCTCGCCAAAACGAGGCACAACTTTACAAAAAAAAAAAAGGGAAGCAAAAGTGGTAGGACTTCGATTCCTTCAGGGAAGTACCTAGGTTTAATTTTTATATTTATTTAGGTTCTTATGTGTCCTATCTAGCCTTCACTTTCTTTCCTTTACCTGACGAAGGTCTTGTGGCCGTAACGTTGGCTATTTTCTTTGTCTTTTGTCCTCGTAAAACGAATCACCTTTTTTCGATTTTTTTTCACACCCATCCATTAGCCTATATAAGGAGACCCCGGAAAATTCAAACTTACTTGCACACCATAAAGACAGAAGGACAGAGGCTAGAAAGAGAGACGTTTGTGACGACTAACACCTTACTATTTGTAGCTAGGCAGCACTAGTACTCGACCGAAAGCCAGTCTTTACTGACCTTAATTAGATCCTTAATGGGGTATGTATATTTACTGTCTATAAAAATACATTAATTATAACTTTTATTTCAGGATTTGTTAAATCGATATATTATGAAAGTATCATACATAATGTTTAGTTTAAATTGTATGCTTGTCGAAAGTTGGAACCTGACATTATAACCACACAGAGACTGAGTCCTTTTCAGGACTAAATACAGTCCTAATCAGAGTTCATATGCACCCTGCCATAAGCCCAAGCACTTTTCAGAGCTGACTGATCAGGCAGAGGGAGCACGGGTGAATAAACCAGCATACCATATGTATATATTTTCTATTATTTAGACAAAAGGTCCACAGTAGACACCTGTCTTGTCACTGATCCATATATCATGCATTTCCACGCAGACACCTGAAAACACTATCATATCACATACACTAGGATTGTGGTCTTATTTATCCACAATAGCCACATATCCTACATTATCTGCAGGTTCGTACTTGTCACCCAAAAGCAGGAGGTCACTGATTCTAGAAGTATTCGAAGATCAATGCTAGTCGCCCTAGCAGTGTCTGGATTGGTAGAAGCAAGACCTACCTGAAGCTGTGCATCTTGTTATGGCTGGTTTCGCTCTGGCAGTTGGTTAATCTGTTTACTGTCATTTTCATAATTCTGTTATTAATAAAAGTAGTGTTTATACTTTCTGGCCACGTCTTGAGTTTATTCTTATATTATTGGGACTTGGTTTCTGTCGAGCAATCGTACTGAAATAAAAGTTGCGAATGCGTAGTCAAGACTGTCCAAACTTTAATAATGGTAGATATTTGACAAGTCCATAGGTGGTTCGAGTCCACATAAAGTACATTTATTTGACGGTCTTCAATTCACGATACATTATATGAATCAATCAATACATTAAATCCAAGCATATATATATCATATCGTCTCCTGTCCTTTTTCCATTTAATCGTCACAACATCTGGTCATTTACTCGCGATTCCGTATGTCGGTAATCCGGTACTGAACAACCAGAGTCGATCAATCTTTACAATCTGGATACTAATATTTATAACAGCATACTCCCTGCGACCAATCTGATACTGAAGAATGAGTAATCCATATAAATGAGACGTTACATGTATCCATCCAATTCGGCGGACCCTAGCGCCACATAATCTTGAAAACATTTACACCATTACTATAATACACGGGAGCGTTGAACTTCGCGTTTTGCTAGGACAGCATATAAATTACAAAGGACTTATAGTGTCGTCACGTGTTAGCATAACAACGTAACACGTCATTATTAAAACTAAGCAATTCTATCAGTTCGCGTTCAATTACCGTGAAGCGCGAAACTCAATAATTATTAATAGCATTTTAAACCCTTCAATGTGTAAACTTAAACGAGCTCACTATAAAAATGGCTAACATTATAACACCTAACGTAACATTCCCTTCACCGACGGGGGTAAAAAAAAAATATATTCTATAGATTTTTTTTTTCATAATTATTTCAAAAATATTTAAAAATTATCGACATACGACTCACGACGCTTTCGTTAAATATTGTCGAAGGTCATAGTCACATATAGTAACTGTCATAAAGTACATTAAAATGTGATAAGTCAACTAAATAAATATGTATGTAACTAAACTTATATTATATAACTAATAAATGTATGTTGTGTTAATCAATGTTAAAATCTAAAACTAATTAACTATTAACTAAATTTAATGTGAGATTAATGTTATAGAATAAAATCTAATTAAATAAATGAAAGTATTGTGTCATTGTTACTAACATTCAAGAAAAGAAAAATGACGAATGTATGAAGAGATAGTGATAAAACATTAATATAATAGAATAGAATATGTGTGTGTAAGAGAAATCACATAACTAAATCTAACTAACTTAATATATCAATTCATAAAAAGAAATGCATATTATTAAATATCATCATTATGTTAACGGAAGTAATTAATAATTAATTTACTACAGTAGCTAACTTAATTAATTGTGTGATACTGTATGTGTTGAAATTCTTTTCTCTTTTTTTTTATTCACAATAAATTATTAAAATAGTTAGTGTCAATTTCGATCAATAAGCCGTGCGAAGTCCTTGAACGTATGTAATGTTCGTTTACCAATACTTCATGCAGCTATAGATGATCCTGAATTCACATAACAGTACTTGAAAGTATGTATACATATGTTCGATCCTATTTTCAATCGTAATTTGACAGTAGAAATTTTGAGTTTCACCTGTATCTTGATAGCAGAATGCTTGAATTTCAATCGAGCCCTTCATGCGAACGAATTTGATTTCGTCATGTGACTATTTGAAAAAAAAAGTACCATTGTTTTTCTGAACGTTTCGATCGAGATTTGATTTCATCTGTTTGATTCATGATCAATCACGTAAGTCCAGTAAATCCGAAATTCAGTAATGAAATGTTCCACTGTCTGTAAACAACTCAATGTCTTTGCATAACGTAAGTTGTAAGTTTGACATAACTTGTATACTGCTGAATAACTTGAAGTATCGACAGTGTTCCAGTTCTTTGAGTTCTTAATTTTCTTCATTTAACGATGACGGATGTCGAGATAGAGAATCCTCCACTACGTTATCGTAACCTCGATATCACGAGATGTTTGACATACTGGAAGACTTGACATGCGGACTCGTAAATTATTGAAGTATAACAGACCGGAAACGTAGTATGTCATATGATGTTGATAATAGGTGAAGAAACAGTGAGTTAGTCACCATATTCTTCGATATGGTACCAGTTTCAATCGTACATTTGGTCATGAAGGAGACCAATATCGATGTGTAAATTGACTGCATCTGACGAAGAGTAGTAAATTTAATTCATATCTGGCAACATTAAATAGGTTGCCTGGAAAAGTTTGTCAAAATGTTATTAAATGTTCTGTCACAGTCTGTTGTCCATGTAATTTTATTTGGTTTGTCTTTTCGCAATAGTGAAGACAAGATACTAGCTCATGCTGCATTGGCTGAACATGAGTAGAACAATCAACGAGATTACTGTCTAATGTAGGCATGCGAAAATAACATACAGACAAAAAGACAAAGTATCATTGTAGACAAGATAACGAAATGTTATAGAAAAGAAAAGTTCATACTAATCAACCTATGTAAGAATAGATGAATAGAAAAGAAAAGGAATGATGACTGACTATGCTGAGTCATCAAAGACATGAGATGATAACACCAAGTGTCAATAGGCTAATATCTGCGTGAAGCAGAATTAGGTACCATATGTAAATGGAGAGAATGGTGATGAAAATATACACCATTGTCACGCTCGACAACCATACGAGCATCCCTATTGTTATAGAATGTTACCAATGCATCACTATTCTGACCATTGAATGATGGCAGAAGACGAACAAACTTCACGTTTGCTGTATATTGAAAAAAATTACCGAGTGTCTGCCAGGTAGTTTCCTGTGGCAGATTTCGCACTAGAATCGTGCGAGAATATGCACATTTACCTATATATGTAGTATTCTTATTAGCTGATGTATCATCCTGATTAAACTTAGGATGATACCTATCAGTATGTAAGGTAGGAGGTTTCCTACATGTCGTATACATCTCCTGGCTGGGCAAAGCAAAAACTTTGCTGTCAGACGTATTTGTCTTAACCTTCTCATTGAAGTTAATCCTAACTCCAACATTATTTTTCAACACATTACTCTTCTTAGTATAATCATTTCCCCTGTTGACAACGTTAACAGTTTTCTTAAGATCAGTTATAATCTGATCCTGTCGCCAAGATTTATTCATTGAATTGGCATGTTCGGTCCCAAGCCCGGATGAAAAAGGAGGAGGGCGGCCTGCATGGAGGCCGTAAGGAGGCAGCCCCTCCACCATGCAAAGGCACAACAGGCCAATCACCTGTTTGCTTTAAATCATGATTACGCGAACTACAAGAGAGAAAACCGGACTGATCCTAAAGGCGACGAACTGGAACGGACTACGGACTACGACTTATGGAACTTGGAACACAAGAAGTATAAATGGGAAGGAAGAGGAGCTGGTGGAAGAGATGAGGAAAGCAAAACTAGAAATCCTGGCTATAACGGAAACGAAGAAAAAAGGACAAGGAGTCATGGATCTCGATGGCAACACGTTGCTCTACAGTGGTGTACCCATATCTGAAAGAGCTAAAGGGGGCGTGGGTTGCATTGTGGCCCAAAATCAAAAAGATAGTATCAAGGGATGGAACTTTGTCTCGGAGCGCATTATGGTTGTAAAACTAAAAGAAGGAGAAACCATAGTCAACCTGGTCATAGTGTATGGGCCAAATGAGAATGAGAGAGCAGAGGTCAAGGAGGAATTCTTCGAGCTGCTTCAAAGGACAGTGGATGACTGCCTAGATGAAGTTATTATGCTCGGAGATTTTAATGCCAGAGTTGGAAATGATCATGCTAGATGGGGTGGAGTTATCGGAAGATATGGAGAAGATACTCTCAATGACAATGGAAAGCGACTCCTTAGATTCTGCAGTGAGCAGAATCTGATCATTACAAACACAAAGTTCCCCCATAAGCGCATACATGCATACACTAGATGTGAACCAACCAAGAATGAGAAGTCAGTGATCGACTATGCCATTGTTCGGAGAAGCTCATTCAGATATGTCCGAGATGCAAGAGTCTGGAGGGGGCCAGAGATTGGAAGTGATCACTACCTGCTAACAATCAAACGAACAACTGAAAGAGTTGCTCAGCCTAGGAACTGCCCAACATCACGCAAGAAACCAAGTAAACGAGCAGGAGAAATGAGCATTAGGACCTACAAGCTGAGAGAGCCAGAAATTAAGACCAGATATCAGGGGCTTATTGCTACAGCAGTGAGCAACACAGAAGAACGACCTGATGACTTGGAAACCCTCTGGAATAAATTCAAGAATATCATAAAGACAGCTGCTGCAGAAGCATGCGGTGAAGTCCGACTTGGGAACCAGAGAAAGAGGACACCTTGGTGGACAGAGGAAGTCAAAGAGAAAATAAGAGAGAAGAAAATGGCATGGAAACAATACTTAGGAGCTAAAAACACAACAGGACAAATGGAAAAATGTAGAGAAAATGTGACACTCAGAACAGAAGCAAAGAACAAAGTGCTAGCAGCAAAACAGAAGTCCTGGGAAGAATTTGGAGAAAAGCTAGAAAAAGATGCACAAGAAAACCAGAAATTGTTCTATAAGACCCTAAAGAACATGAGGAAAGAAAAACAATGCCCTCTCAAATTTATAAAGGACAAGCAAGGCAAATTGCTTACTGCCCCGAAGGAAGTAATGGAAAGATGGAAAGAATATTTCTCAGAACTCCTGGATGGTGAGCATGGTGAAGCATCAGAAATGATAACCACTAGCACAGAAGAGAAAACCAATGATGGTGAAGATGACATAAAGATGGAAGAACTGAGGGCAGCACTAGAGAAAATCAAGATGGGCAAAGCAGCAGGGCATGATGGTATAACACCAGAAATGGTTAAGTACATGGGAGCATCAGGCGACCTATTACTCTTAAAGGTCCTACAGGCAGCATGGTGCAACAAGACCATACCAAAGGATTGGGAGATTGCCATCATAACACCAATTTTCAAAAAGGGTGACAATCGACAATGTGGAAACCATAGAGGCATATCCCTTCTCAGTGTCCCTGGTAAAATCTACTCTAGAATCCTAGAGCAGAGACTCCGACGCCTAGCTGAGCCACAATTGGATGAGGTCCAGTGCGGATTCCGAGCAAACCGAAGTACTCGAGACCTAATCTTCACACTCAGACAGCTGAGTGAAAAGGCCCTTGAGTATACGAGTGAGATCCATCTTTGTTTCATAGATCTGGAAAAGGCGTTTGACAGGGTCCCCTGGAGCAAACTTTGGGACTGTTTGGCAAGGAAGAATATTCCAACACCTCTGATTCATGCTATACAGAGCTTCTACAAGTCTTGCAGAAATTATGTGAGGACAGCAAACCATAAGTCAGAAGAGTTCAGGACCACCACTGGTGTAAGACAAGGTGATATCCTATCACCTTACCTCTTCATACTCCTTATGGACGATGTCATCAAGGCATGTAAGGAGAGAACAAGAAAGTATTCAGTGGGGTACTGGAAGATGAGACAGGTCTATATTTCGGAGATGGCATTTGCTGATGATGTTGCCCTGATTGCTAAATCAGAGGGACATCTCCAATCCAACCTGCAAGTCTGGAAGGAAGAGCTGGAGAAGAGAGGGATGGTCATAAGCAGCTCTAAAACAAAATCCATGGTGATATCACGAGAAGAAAGAAAACATCAGATTAAGTTGGGAGAACAGGTCCTGGAGCAGGTCGACCACTTTAAATATCTCGGAGCTATTATAGACCGAAAGGGAGGCATCAAAGAAGAGTTGGCCACTCGAAAAGCAGCGGCTGGGAGACTTTTTCAGGCCATAAATCGAGGATTCCTCAGCAAGAAAGAGGTTGGTAAGAAAACGAAGATGGCTGTATACCGCTCCACCTATGTCCCAGTCTTGACATATGGATGCGAGTCGTGGGCAATGACTACAACCCACAAAAGCCAGATCCAAACCTCAGAAATGAGGTATCTGAGGAAAGTGGTTGAAGTAACAAGAAGAGACATGGTCCGCAACCTGACGATCCGTCAAGGCCTAAAATCCCATCCGCTGCAGACCCAAATAGAACAGTCCCAACTAAGATGGTTTGGCCATGTCTGCAGAATGGGAGAAGATCGGCTACCACGACAAGCATGGTAAACAAAGAGCCAGGGATCCAGACCTCCAGGACGACCCAGAGTCCGCTGGGAGGACAACATTAGACAATCTTTGAAGGACCGAGGACTAGAATGGAACCAGGCCAGGAAGAAGACAGCTGATAGAATGGTCTGGCGCTCTCTCTTCCAAACCTCTACACCTCACGGTAGAAGGGGAACGACTAAGTAAGTAAGTAAGTAAGTAAGAATTGGCATGTTTCTGTCGAGGGAAGGTGTATCTCCCCAGGAATGATTTCTTAACCTTCTCAGGTTGTGTTGAGACTTTAATATCGTCCTTATTACTTTTAATTAAATAGGTATCATCATCATCCTCTGTTTCAAAGATGGTACAAAGACCAAAATTGGAAACGGCTGTGCCGCATGCATTCAATTTATTGGCATGTAATTGAGCCATAGCAATGACATTGTCCGTATTGCAATAAGGTTGCAAATATTTATTTTCCCATTCTGAGATCTCCTCAGGTGTGCAGTCCTTACTGCCATGGATACGTCCGACTGTTAAATCAGCAGTAGGACTCTGAAGTAGGCATACTTTAACTTTACCTGAAAAAAATGGGGTGTTAATGTCAATTATTGCTGTGGGATAATATTCAATGGTCCCACCAAAAGTTATGCAACGTATGACCTCATTAGTAGCATAACGAGGATGTACTAGTGATTGTTGGATGCCGATAGTGGTAGATCCAGAATCTCTCAACACTGAAACTATGTTTCCATCGACCAATCCTTTATTAAAAATCAGTGTCCCTGTTCCATTATTTGCAGTGAGACTAATTTCAGGAACATTCTGTGTAACTCTCATAGGCATAAGGCTGGGTTTCTGGAAAATAGCATGCATTGTGGACAAATATTTGCCACATTATTATCAACAACACAACATGATGAAGATGAATGCGTTGGAATATCGCTATTATGAACAATTGGGGTTGCATTGTTAGTCAATGCTGCCCCTGTAGTATGGTCAAATCTTTGTTGGTTTCTTGAGGTAGAACGTTGTCTGTTATGACCACCTGAATGATCATTATTATTATTGCCCCTGCCATTAAAACTCTTATTTCTTGGTCTGTAATTGTTATTATTATTATTATGCCACTTGTTATTATTGTTATTGGCATTACCATTAAATGATTTATTCCAATTTGATTTGTTTTGATAACTGTTGTTATATCTAAACTGAGGTGACTGGTTTCTAAACTGTTGCCTACCTTGGTTAAAATTTCCATTATTGTGAGAATTATTTTGTCCTTGATAATCACTGTAATTATTTCTTCTATTTGAAAAATTTCTGTCAAGGCTCTGAGCTCTTGATCTATCAAAACCATGATATGCCATATTGGAGGCAACTAGTAATGGTTCCCTTAATTGTGAATTGGATATACTAATATTAGGATGGGCGGTACAGTAATTTATTGCCATCTTTTCTAGTTCCTCTATAGTAGGAGGTTTGCGTTCCTGTAAGAAGGAAAAGAATGGTGGACTTACAGAAGATAGGACCTTATCCCTAAGGATCAAATCAACCAACTTGTTGTAAGATTTATCTACACCAGCAAGTTCGACCCATCTATTGAATGTATTGCGTGTATTCGCAATGAACCCTGTAAAATCTTTGTTTGATTTCGGCAGAAGAGTTTTAA
This sequence comes from Oreohelix idahoensis, assembly GCA_024509875.1. NCBI lineage: Eukaryota > Metazoa > Mollusca > Gastropoda > Stylommatophora > Oreohelicidae > Oreohelix > Oreohelix idahoensis. The sequence continues at coordinate 137,632 of JAMPIV010000297.1, read as the reverse complement.
ACTTTAGCCTACATCCCTCCTCATCAAAATGAAATCGACGTAATAATAAAGCCTTAATGGCATTATAATCACCCACTATTGTTGGATCAACATTCTGAGCTGCACTTGCGGGTGCACCATCTAAAAATTCACTAAGTTTTAGTGCCCATGCAGTTTTATCTAATTTATTAACCTTACATACCTTCTCAAAACGTAGCAGCCATGCTGCTAAATCATCAACATTTAATTTGAATGTTGGTAACTTGAAGTGATAATTGCTTTTAGTTTGGTAAGGTGAAGACATATCTTGGGAATTAACACCATGGCTAGCAGCAGCATTTTGTGCCTGTAATTTTGCTGTTTCAACTTCGCCTATGCCGGTCCCAAGCCCGGATGAAAAAGGAGGAGGGCGGCCTGCATGGAGGCCGTAAGGAGGCAGCCCCTCCACCATGCAAAGGCACAACAGGCCAATCACCTGTTTGCTTTAAATCATGATTACGTGAACTACAAGAGAGAAAACCGGACTGATTCTAAAGGCGACGAACTGGAACGGACTACGGACTACGACTTATGGAACTTGGAACACAAGAAGTATAAATGGGAAGGAAGAGGAGCTGGTGGAAGAGATGAGGAAAGCAAAACTAGAAATCCTGGCTATAACGGAAACGAAGAAAAAAGGACAAGGAGTCATGGATCTCGATGGCAACACGTTGCTCTACAGTGGTGTACCCATATCTGAAAGAGCTAAAGGGGGCGTGGGTTGCATTGTGGCCCAAAATCAAAAAGATAGTATCAAGGGATGGAACTTTGTCTCGGAGCGCATTATGGTTGTAAAACTAAAAGAAGGAGAAACCATAGTCAACCTGGTCATAGTGTATGGGCCAAATGAGGATGAGAGAGCAGAGGTCAAGGAGGAATTCTTCGAGCTGCTTCAAAGGACAGTGGATGACTGCCTAGATGAAGTTATTATGCTCGGAGATTTTAATGCCAGAGTTGGAAATGACCATGCTAGATGGGGTGGAGTTATCGGAAGATATGGAGAAGATACTCTCAATGACAATGGAAAGCGACTCCTTAGATTCTGCAGTGAGCAGAATCTGATCATTACAAACACAAAGTTCCCCCATAAGCGCATACATGCATACACTAGATGTGAACCAACCAAGAAAGAGAAGTCAGTGATCGACTATGCCATTGTTCGGAGAAGCTCATTCAGATATGTCCGAGATGCAAGAGTCTGGAGGGGGCCAGAGATTGGAAGTGATCACTACCTGCTAACAATCAAACGAACAACTGAAAGAGTTGCTCAGCCTAGGAACTGCCCAACATCACGCAAGAAACCAAGTAAACGAGCAGGAGAAATGAGCATTAGGACCTACAAGCTGAGAGAGCCAGAAATTAAGACCAGATATCAGGGGCTTATTGCTACAGCAGTGAGCAACACAGAAGAACGACCTGATGACTTGGAAACCCTCTGGAATAAATTCAAGAATATCATAAAGACAGCTGCTGCAGAAGCATGCGGTGAAGTCCGACTTGGGAACCAGAGAAAGAGGACACCTTGGTGGACAGAGGAAGTCAAAGAGAAAATAAGAGAGAAGAAAATGGCATGGAAACAATACTTAGGAGCTAAAAACACAACAGGACAAATGGAAAAATATAGAGAAAATGTGACACTCAGAACAGAAGCAAAGAACAAAGTGCTAGCAGCAAAACAGAAGTCCTGGGAAGAATTTGGAGAAAAGCTAGAAAAAGATGCACAAGAAAACCAGAAATTGTTATATAAGACCCTAAAGAACATGAGGAAAGAAAAACAATGCCCTCTCAAATTTATAAAGGACAAGCAAGGCAAATTGCTTACTGCCCCGAAGGAAGTAATGGAAAGATGGAAAGAATATTTCTCAGAACTCCTTGATGGTGAGCATGGTGAAGCATCAGAAATGATAACCACTAGCACAGAAGAGAAAACCAATGATGGTGAAGATGACATAAAGATGGAAGAACTGAGGGCAGCACTAGAGAAAATCAAGATGGGCAAAGCAGCAGGGCATGATGGTATAACACCAGAAATGGTTAAGTACATGGGAGCATCAGGCGACCTATTACTCTTAAAGGTCCTACAGGCAGCATGGTGCAACAAGACCATACCAAAGGATTGGGAGATTGCCATCATAACACCAATTTTCAAAAAGGGTGACAATCGACAATGTGGAAACCATAGAGGCATATCCCTTCTCAGTGTCCCTGGTAAAATCTACTCTAGAATCCTAGAGCAGAGACTCCGACGCCTAGCTGAGCCACAATTGGATGAGGTCCAGTGCGGATTCCGAGCAAACCGAAGTACTCGAGACCTAATCTTCACACTCAGACAGCTGAGTGAAAAGGCCCTTGAGTATACGAGTGAGATCCATCTTTGTTTCATAGATCTGGAAAAGGCGTTTGACAGGGTCCCCTGGAGCAAACTTTGGGACTGTTTGGCAAGGAAGAATATTCCAACACCTCTGATTCATGCTATACAGAGCTTCTACAAGTCTTGCAGAAATTATGTGAGGACAGCAAACCATAAGTCAGAAGAGTTCAGGACCACCACTGGTGTAAGACAAGGTGATATCCTATCACCTTACCTCTTCATACTCCTTATGGACGATGTCATCAAGGCATGTAAGGAGAGAACAAGAAAGTATTCAGTGGGGTACTGGAAGATGAGACAGGTCTATATTTCGGAGATGGCATTTGCTGATGATGTTGCCCTGATTGCTAAATCAGAGGGACATCTCCAATCCAACCTGCAAGTCTGGAAGGAAGAGCTGGAGAAGAGAGGGATGGTCATAAGCAGCTCTAAAACAAAATCCATGGTGATATCACGAGAAGAAAGAAAACATCAGATTAAGTTGGGAGAACAGGTCCTGGAGCAGGTCGACCACTTTAAATATCTCGGAGCTATTATAGACCGAAAGGGAGGCATCAAAGAAGAGTTGGCCACTCGAAAAGCAGCGGCTGGGAGACTTTTTCAGGCCATAAATCGAGGATTCCTCAGCAAGAAAGAGGTTGGTAAGAAAACGAAGATGGCTGTATACCGCTCCACCTATGTCCCAGTCTTGACATATGGATGCGAGTCGTGGGCAATGACTACAACCCACAAAAGCCAGATCCAAACCTCAGAAATGAGGTATCTGAGGAAAGTGGTTGAAGTAACAAGAAGAGACATGGTCCGCAACCAGACGATCCGTCAAGGCCTAAAATCCCATCCGCTGCAGACCCAAATAGAACAGTCCCAACTAAGATGGTTTGGCCATGTCTGCAGAATGGGAGAAGATCGGCTACCACGACAAGCATGGTAAACAAAGAGCCAGGGATCCAGACCTCCAGGACGACCCAGAGTCCGCTGGGAGGACAACATTAGACAATCTTTGAAGGACCGAGGACTAGAATGGAACCAGGCCAGGAAGAAGACAGCTGATAGAATGGTCTGGCGCTCTCTCTTCCAAACCTCTACACCTCACGGTAGAAGGGGAACGACTAAGTAAGTAAGTAAGTAAGTAAGAATTGGCATGTTTCTGTCGAGGGAAGGTGTATCTCCCCAGGAATGATTTCTTAACCTTCTCAGGTTGTGTTGAGACTTTAATATCGTCCTTATTACTTTTAATTAAATAGGTATCATCATCATCCTCTGTTTCAAAGATGGTACAAAGACCAAAATTGGAAACGGCTGTGCCGCATGCATTCAATTTATTGGCATGTAATTGAGCCATAGCAATGACATTGTCCGTATTGCAATAAGGTTGCAAATATTTATTTTCCCATTCTGAGATCTCCTCAGGTGTGCAGTCCTTACTGCCATGGATACGTCCGACTGTTAAATCAGCAGTAGGACTCTGAAGTAGGCATACTTTAACTTTACCTGAAAAAAAATGGGGTGTTAATGTCAATTATTGCTGTGGGATAATATTCAATGGTCCCACCAAAAGTTATGCAACGTATGACCTCATTAGTAGCATAACGAGGATGTACTAGTGATTGTTGGATGCCGATAGTGGTAGATCCAGAATCTCTCAACACTGAAACTATGTTTCCATCGACCAATCCTTTATTAAAAATCAGTGTCCCTGTTCCATTATTTGCAGTGAGACTAATTTCAGGAACATTCTGTGTAACTCTCATAGGCATAAGGCTGGGTTTCTGGAAAATAGCATGCATTGTGGACAAATATTTGCCACATTATTATCAACAACACAACATGATGAAGATGAATGCGTTGGAATATCGCTATTATGAACAATTGGGGTTGCATTGTTAGTCAATGCTGCCCCTGTAGTATGGTCAAATCTTTGTTGGTTTCTTGAGGTAGAACGTTGTCTGTTATGACCACCTGAATGATCATTATTATTATTGCCCCTGCCATTAAAACTCTTATTTCTTGGTCTGTAATTGTTATTATTATTATTATGCCACTTGTTATTATTGTTATTGGCATTACCATTAAATGATTTATTCCAATTTGATTTGTTTTGATAACTGTTGTTATATCTAAACTGAGGTGACTGGTTTCTAAACTGTTGCCTACCTTGGTTAAAATTTCCATTATTGTGAGAATTATTTTGTCCTTGATAATCACTGTAATTATTTCTTCTATTTGAAAAAATTTCTGTCAAGGCTCTGAGCTCTTGATCTATCAAAACCATGATATGCCATATTGGAGGCAACTAGTAATGGTTCCCTTAATTGTGAATTGGATATACTAATATTAGGATGGGCGGTACAGTAATTTATTGCCATCTTTTCTAGTTCCTCTATAGTAGGAGGTTTGCGTTCCTGTAAGAAGGAAAAGAATGGTGGACTTACAGAAGATAGGACCTTATCCCTAAGGATCAAATCAACCAACTTGTTGTAAGATTTATCTACACCAGCAAGTTCGACCCATCTATTGAATGTATTGCGTGTATTCGCAATGAACCCTGTAAAATCTTTGTTTGATTTCGGCAGAAGAGTTTTAAACTTTAGCCTACATCCCTCCTCATCAAAATGAAATCGACGTAATAATAAAGCCTTAATGGCATTATAATCACCCACTATTGTTGGATCAACATTCTGAGCTGCACTTGCGGGTGCACCATCTAAAAATTCACTAAGTTTTAGTGCCCATGCAGTTTTATCTAATTTATTAACCTTACATACCTTCTCAAAACGTAGCAGCCATGCTGCTAAATCATCAACATTTAATTTGAATGTTGGTAACTTGAAGTGATAATTGCTTTTAGTTTGGTAAGGTGAAGACATATCTTGGGAATTAACACCATGGCTAGCAGCAGCATTTTGTGCCTGTAATTTTGCTGTTTCAACTCCGCCTATGCCGGTCCCAAGCCCGGATGAAAAAGGAGGAGGGCGGCCTGCATGGAGGCCGTAAGGAGGCAGCCCCTCCACCATGCAAAGGCACAACAGGCCAATCACCTGTTTGCTTTAAACCACGATTACGAGTAACACAAGAGAGAAAACCGGACTGATTCTAAAGGCGACGAACTGGAACGGACTACGGACTATGACTTATGGAACATGGAACACAAGAAGTATAAATGGGAAGGAAGAGGAGCTGGTGGAAGAGATGAGGAAAGCAAAACTAGAAATCCTGGGTATAACGGAAACAAAGAAAAAAGGACAAGGAGTCATGGATCTCAATGGCAACACGCTGCTCTACAGTGGTGTACCCATGTCCGAAAGAGCTAAAGGGGGTGTGGGTTGCATTGTGGCCCAAAATCAAAAAGATAGTATCAAGGGGTGGAACTTTGTCTCAGAGCGCATTATGGTTGTGAAACTAAAAGAAGGAGAAACCATAGTCAACCTGGTCATAGTGTATGGGCCAAATGAGGATGAGAGAGCAGAGGTCAAGGAGGAATTCTTCGAGCTGCTTCAAAGGACATTGGATGACTGCCTAGATGAAGTTATCATGCTCGGAGATTTTAATGCCAGAGTTGGAAATGACCATGCTAGATGGGGTGGAGTTATCGGAAGATATGGAGAAGATACTCTCAATGACAATGGAAAGCGACTCCTTAGATTCTGCAGTGAGCAGAATCTGATCATTACAAACACAAAGTTCCCCCATAAGCGCATACATGCATACACTAGATGTGAACCAACAAAGAATGAGAAGTCAGTGATCGACTATGCCATTGTTCGGAGAAGCTTATTCAAATATGTCCGAGATGCAAGAGTCTGGAGGGGGCCAGAGATTGGAAGTGATCACTACCTGCTAACAATCAAACGAACAACTGAAAGAGTTGCTCAGCCTAGGAACTGCTCAACATCACGCAAGAAACCAAGTAAACGAGCAGGAGAAATGAGCATTAGGACCTACAAGCTGAGAGAGCCAGAAATTAAGACCAGATATCAGGGGCTTATTGCTGCAGCGGTGAGCAACACAGAAGAACGACCTGATGACTTGGAAACCCTCTGGATTAAATTCAAGGATATCATAAAGACAGCTGCTGCAGAAGCATGCGGTGAAGTCCGACTTGGGAACCAGAGAAAGAGGACACCTTGGTGGACAGAGGAAGTCAAAGAGAAAATAAGAGAGAAGAAAATGGCATGGAAACAATACTTAGGAGCTAAAAACACAACAGGACAAATGGAAAAATATAGAGAATATGTGACACTCAGAACAGAAGTAAAGAACAAAGTGCTAGCAGCAAAACAGAAGTCCTGGGAAGAATTTGGAGAAAAGCTAGAAAAAGATGCACAAGAAAACCAGAAATTGTTCTATAAGACCCTAAAGAACATGAGGAAGGAAAAACAATGTCCTCTCAAATTTATAAAGGACAAGCAAGGCAAATTGCTTAGTGCCCCGAAGGAAGTAATGGAAAGATGGAAAGAATATTTCTCAGAACTCCTTGATGGTGAGCATGGTGAAGCATCAGAAATGATAACCACTAGCACAGAAGAGGAAACCAATGGTGATGAAGATGACATAAAGATGGAAGAACTGAAGGCAGCACTGGAGAAAATCAAGATGGGCAAAGCAGCAGGGCATGAAGGTATAACACCAGAAATGGTTAAGTACATGGGAGCAGCAGGCGACCTGTTACTCTTAAGGGTCCTACAGGCAGCATGGTGCAACAAGACCATACCAAAGGATTGGGAGATCGCCATCATAACACCAATTTTCAAAAAGGGTGACAATCGACAGTGTGGAAACCATAGAGGCATATCCCTTCTCAGTGTCCCTGGTAAAATCTACTCTAGAATCCTAGAGCAGAGACTCCGACGCCTAGCTGAGCCACAATTGGATGAGGTCCAGTGCGGATTCCGAGCAAACCGAAGTACTCGAGACCTAATCTTCACACTCAGACAGCTGAGTGAAAAGGCCCTTGAGTATACGAGTGAGATCCATCTTTGTTTCATAGATCTGGAAAAGGCGTTTGACAGGGTCCCCTGGAGCAAACTTTGGGACTGTTTGGCAAGGAAGAATATTCCAACACCTCTGATTCATGCTATACAGAGCTTCTACAAGTCTTGCAGAAATTATGTGAGGACAGCAAACCATAAGTCAGAAGAGTTCAGGACCACCACTGGTGTAAGACAAGGTGATATCCTATCACCTTACCTCTTCATACTCCTTATGGACGATGTCATCAAGGCATGTAAGGAGAGAACAAGAAAGTATTCAGTGGGGGTACTGGAAGATGAGACAGGTCTATATTTCGGAGATGGCATTTGCTGATGATGTTGCCCTGATTGCTAAATCAGAGGGACATCTCCAATCCAACCTGCAAGTCTGGAAGGAAGAGCTGGAGAAGAGAGGGATGGTCATAAGCAGCTCTAAAACAAAATCCATGGTGATATCACGAGAAGAAAGAAAACATCAGATTAAGTTGGGAGAACAGGTCCTGGAGCAGGTCGACCACTTTAAATATCTCGGAGCTATTATAGACCGAAAGGGAGGCATCAAAGAAGAGTTGGCCACTCGAAAAGCAGCGGCTGGGAGACTTTTTCAGGCCATAAATCGTGGATTCCTCAGCAAGAAAGAGGTTGGTAAGAAAACGAAGATGGCTGTATACCGCTCCACCTATGTCCCGGTCTTGACATATGGATGCGAGTCGTGGGCAATGACTACAACCCACAAAAGCCAGATCCAAACCTCAGAAATGAGGTATCTGAGGAAAGTGGTTGAAGTAACAAGAAGAGACATGGTCCGCAACCTGACGATCCGTCAAGGCCTAAAATCCCATCCGCTGCAGACCCAAATAGAACAGTCCCAACTAAGATGGTTTGGCCATGTCTGCAGAATGGGAGAAGATCGGCTACCACGACAAGCATGGTAAACAAAGAGCCAGGGATCCAGACCTCCAGGACGACCCAGAGTCCGCTGGGAGGACAACATTAGACAATCTTTGAAGGACCGAGGACTAGAATGGAACCAGGCCAGGAAGAAGACAGCTGATAGAATGGTCTGGCGCTCTCTCTTCCAAACCTCTACACCTCACGGTAGAAGGGGAACGACTAAGTAAGTAAGTAAGTAAGTAAGTAAGAATTGGCATGTTTCTGTCGAGGGAAGGTGTATCTCCCCAGGAATGATTTCTTAACCTTCTCAGGTTGTGTTGAGACTTTAATATCGTCCTTATTACTTTTAATTAAATAGGTATCATCATCATCCTCTGTTTCAAAGATGGTACAAAGACCAAAATTGGAAACGGCTGTGCCGCATGCATTCAATTTATTGGCATGTAATTGAGCCATAGCAATGACATTGTCCGTATTGCAATAAGGTTGCAAATATTTATTTTCCCATTCTGAGATCTCCTCAGGTGTGCAGTCCTTACTGCCATGGATACGTCCGACTGTTAAATCAGCAGTAGGACTCTGAAGTAGGCATACTTTAACTTTACCTGAAAAAAAATGGGGTGTTAATGTCAATTATTGCTGTGGGATAATATTCAATGGTCCCACCAAAAGTTATGCAACGTATGACCTCATTAGTAGCATAACGAGGATGTACTAGTGATTGTTGGATGCCGATAGTGGTAGATCCAGAATCTCTCAACACTGAAACTATGTTTCCATCGACCAATCCTTTATTAAAAATCAGTGTCCCTGTTCCATTATTTGCAGTGAGACTAATTTCAGGAACATTCTGTGTAACTCTCATAGGCATAAGGCTGGGTTTCTGGAAAATAGCATGCATTGTGGACAAATATTTGCCACATTATTATCAACAACACAACATGATGAAGATGAATGCGTTGGAATATCGCTATTATGAACAATTGGGGTTGCATTGTTAGTCAATGCTGCCCCTGTAGTATGGTCAAATCTTTGTTGGTTTCTTGAGGTAGAACGTTGTCTGTTATGACCACCTGAATGATCATTATTATTATTGCCCCTGCCATTAAAACTCTTATTTCTTGGTCTGTAATTGTTATTATTATTATTATTATGCCACTTGTTATTATTGTTATTGGCATTACTATTAAATGATTAATTCCAATTTGATTTGTTTTGATAACTGTTGTTATATCTAAACTGAGGTGACTGGTTTCTAAACTGTTGCCTACCTTGGTTAAAATTTCCATTATTGTGAGAATTATTTTGTCCTTGATAATCACTGTAATTATTTCTTCTATTTGAAAAATTTCTGTCAAGGCTCTGAGCTCTTGATCTATCAAAACCATGATATGCCATATTGGAGGCAACTAGTAATGGTTCCCTTAATTGTGAATTGGATATACTAATATTAGGATGGGCGGTACAGTAATTTATTGCCATCTTTTCTAGTTCCTCTATAGTAGGAGGTTTGCGTTCCTGTAAGAAGGAAAAGAATGGTGGACTTACAGAAGATAGGACCTTATCCCTAAGGATCAAATCAACCAACTTGTTGTAAGATTTATCTACACCAGCAAGTTCGACCCATCTATTGAATGTATTGCGTGTATTCGCAATGAACCCTGTAAAATCTTTGTTTGATTTCGGCAGAAGAGTTTTAAACTTTAGCCTACATCCCTCCTCATCAAAATGAAATCGACGTAATAATAAAGCCTTAATGGCATTATAATCACCCACTATTGTTGGATCAACATTCTGAGCTGCACTTGCGGGTGCACCATCTAAAAATTCACTAAGTTTTAGTGCCCATGCAGTTTTATCTAATTTATTAACCTTACATACCTTCTCAAAACGTAGCAGCCATGCTGCTAAATCATCAACATTTAATTTGAATGTTGGTAACTTGAAGTGATAATTGCTTTTAGTTTGGTAAGGTGAAGACATATCTTGGGAATTAACACCATGGCTAGCAGCAGCATTTTGTGCCTGTAATTTTGCTGTTTCAACTCCGCCTATGCCGGTCCCAAGCCCGGATGAAAAAGGAGGAGGGCGGCCTGCATGGAGGCCGTAAGGAGGCAGCCCCTCCACCATGCAAAGGCACAACAGGCCAATCACCTGTTTGCTTTAAATCATGATTACGTGAACTACAAGAGAGAAAACCGGACTGATTCTAAAGGCGACGAACTGGAACGGACTACGGACTACGACTTATGGAACTTGGAACACAAGAAGTATAAATGGGAAGGAAGAGGAGCTGGTGGAAGAGATGAGGAAAGCAAAACTAGAAATCCTGGCTATAACGGAAACGAAGAAAAAAAGGACAAGGAGTCATGGATCTCGATGGCAACACGTTGCTCTACAGTGGTGTACCCATATCTGAAAGAGCTAAAGGTGGCGTGGGTTGCATTGTGGCCCAAAATCAAAAAGATAGTATCAAGGGATGGAACTTTGTCTCGGAGCGCATTATGGTTGTAAAACTAAAAGAAGGAGAAACCATAGTCAACCTGGTCATAGTGTATGGGCCAAATGAGGATGAGAGAGCAGAGGTCAAGGAGGAATTCTTCGAGCTGCTTCAAAGGACAGTGGATGACTGCCTAGATGAAGTTATTATGCTCGGAGATTTTAATGCCAGAGTTGGAAATGACCATGCTAGATGGGGTGGAGTTATCGGAAGATATGGAGAAGATACTCTCAATGACAATGGAAAGCGACTCCTTAGATTCTGCAGTGAGCAGAATCTGATCATTACAAACACAAAGTTCCCCCATAAGCGCATACATGCATACACTAGATGTGAACCAACCAAGAAAGAGAAGTCAGTGATCGACTATGCCATTGTTCGGAGAAGCTCATTCAGATATGTCCGAGATGCAAGAGTCTGGAGGGGGCCAGAGATTGGAAGTGATCACTACCTGCTAACAATCAAACGAACAACTGAAAGAGTTGCTCAGCCTAGGAACTGCCCAACATCACGCAAGAAACCAAGTAAACGAGCAGGAGAAATGAGCATTAGGACCTACAAGCTGAGAGAGCCAGAAATTAAGACCAGATATCAGGGGCTTATTGCTACAGCAGTGAGCAACACAGAAGAACGACCTGATGACTTGGAAACCCTCTGGAATAAATTCAAGAATATCATAAAGACAGCTGCTGCAGAAGCATGCGGTGAAGTCCGACTTGGGAACCAGAGAAAGAGGACACCTTGGTGGACAGAGGAAGTCAAAGAGAAAATAAGAGAGAAGAAAATGGCATGGAAACAATACTTAGGAGCTAAAAACACAACAGGACAAATGGAAAAATATAGAGAAAATGTGACACTCAGAACAGAAGCAAAGAACAAAGTGCTAGCAGCAAAACAGAAGTCCTGGGAAGAATTTGGAGAAAAGCTAGAAAAAGATGCACAAGAAAACCAGAAATTGTTATATAAGACCCTAAAGAACATGAGGAAAGAAAAACAATGCCCTCTCAAATTTATAAAGGACAAGCAAGGCAAATTGCTTACTGCCCCGAAGGAAGTAATGGAAAGATGGAAAGAATATTTCTCAGAACTCCTTGATGGTGAGCATGGTGAAGCATCAGAAATGATAACCACTAGCACAGAAGAGAAAACCAATGATGGTGAAGATGACATAAAGATGGAAGAACTGAGGGCAGCACTAGAGAAAATCAAGATGGGCAAAGCAGCAGGGCATGATGGTATAACACCAGAAATGGTTAAGTACATGGGAGCATCAGGCGACCTATTACTCTTAAAGGTCCTACAGGCAGCATGGTGCAACAAGACCATACCAAAGGATTGGGAGATTGCCATCATAACACCAATTTTCAAAAAGGGTGACAATCGACAATGTGGAAACCATAGAGGCATATCCCTTCTCAGTGTCCCTGGTAAAATCTACTCTAGAATCCTAGAGCAGAGACTCCGACGCCTAGCTGAGCCACAATTGGATGAGGTCCAGTGCGGATTCCGAGCAAACCGAAGTACTCGAGACCTAATCTTCACACTCAGACAGCTGAGTGAAAAGGCCCTTGAGTATACGAGTGAGATCCATCTTTGTTTCATAGATCTGGAAAAGGCGTTTGACAGGGTCCCCTGGAGCAAACTTTGGGACTGTTTGGCAAGGAAGAATATTCCAACACCTCTGATTCATGCTATACAGAGCTTCTACAAGTCTTGCAGAAATTATGTGAGGACAGCAAACCATAAGTCAGAAGAGTTCAGGACCACCACTGGTGTAAGACAAGGTGATATCCTATCACCTTACCTCTTCATACTCCTTATGGACGATGTCATCAAGGCATGTAAGGAGAGAACAAGAAAGTATTCAGTGGGGTACTGGAAGATGAGACAGGTCTATATTTCGGAGATGGCATTTGCTGATGATGTTGCCCTGATTGCTAAATCAGAGGGACATCTCCAATCCAACCTGCAAGTCTGGAAGGAAGAGCTGGAGAAGAGAGGGATGGTCATAAGCAGCTCTAAAACAAAATCCATGGTGATATCACGAGAAGAAAGAAAACATCAGATTAAGTTGGGAGAACAGGTCATGGAGCAGGTCGACCACTTTAAATATCTCGGAGCTATTATAGACCGAAAGGGAGGCATCAAAGAAGAGTTGGCCACTCGAAAAGCAGCGGCTGGGAGACTTTTTCAGGCCATAAATCGAGGATTCCTCAGCAAGAAAGAGGTTGGTAAGAAAACGAAGATGGCTGTATACCGCTCCACCTATGTCCCAGTCTTGACATATGGATGCGAGTCGTGGGCAATGACTACAACCCACAAAAGCCAGATCCAAACCTCAGAAATGAGGTATCTGAGGAAAGTGGTTGAAGTAACAAGAAGAGACATGGTCCGCAAGCAGACGATCCGTCAAGGCCTAAAATCCCATCCGCTGCAGACCCAAATAGAACAGTCCCAACTAAGATGGTTTGGCCATGTCTGCAGAATGGGAGAAGATCGGCTACCACGACAAGCATGGTAAACAAAGAGCCAGGGATCCAGACCTCCAGGACGACCCAGAGTCCGCTGGGAGGACAACATTAGACAATCTTTGAAGGACCGAGGACTAGAATGGAACCAGGCCAGGAAGAAGACAGCTGATAGAATGGTCTGGCGCTCTCTCTTCCAAACCTCTACACCTCACGGTAGAAGGGGAACGACTAAGTAAGTAAGTAAGTAAGAATTGGCATGTTTCTGTCGAGGGAAGGTGTATCTCCCCAGGAATGATTTCTTAACCTTCTCAGGTTGTGTTGAGACTTTAATATCGTCCTTATTACTTTTAATTAAATAGGTATCATCATCATCCTCTGTTTCAAAGATGGTACAAAGACCAAAATTGGAAACGGCTGTGCCGCATGCATTCAATTTATTGGCATGTAATTGAGCCATAGCAATGACATTGTCCGTATTGCAATAAGGTTGCAAATATTTATTTTCCCATTCTGAGATCTCCTCAGGTGTGCAGTCCTTACTGCCATGGATACGTCCGACTGTTAAATCAGCAGTAGGACTCTGAAGTAGGCATACTTTAACTTTACCTGAAAAAAATGGGGTGTTAATGTCAATTATTGCTGTGGGATAATATTCAATGGTCCCACCAAAAGTTATGCAACGTATGACCTCATTAGTAGCATAACGAGGATGTACTAGTGATTGTTGGATGCCGATAGTGGTAGATCCAGAATCTCTCAACACTGAAACTATGTTTCCATCGACCAATCCTTTATTAAAAATCAGTGTCCCTGTTCCATTATTTGCAGTGAGACTAATTTCAGGAACATTCTGTGTAACTCTCATAGGCATAAGGCTGGGTTTCTGGAAAATAGCATGCATTGTGGACAAATATTTGCCACATTATTATCAACAACACAACATGATGAAGATGAATGCGTTGGAATATCGCTATTATGAACAATTGGGGTTGCATTGTTAGTCAATGCTGCCCCTGTAGTATGGTCAAATCTTTGTTGGTTTCTTGAGGTAGAACGTTGTCTGTTATGACCACCTGAATGATCATTATTATTATTGCCCCTGCCATTAAAACTCTTATTTCTTGGTCTGTAATTGTTATTATTATTATTATGCCACTTGTTATTATTGTTATTGGCATTACCATTAAATGATTTATTCCAATTTGATTTGTTTTGATAACTGTTGTTATATCTAAACTGAGGTGACTGGTTTCTAAACTGTTGCCTACCTTGGTTAAAATTTCCATTATTGTGAGAATTATTTTGTCCTTGATAATCACTGTAATTATTTCTTCTATTTGAAAAATTTCTGTCAAGGCTCTGAGCTCTTGATCTATCAAAACCATGATATGCCATATTGGAGGCAACTAGTAATGGTTCCCTTAATTGTGAATTGGATATACTAATATTAGGATGGGCGGTACAGTAATTTATTGCCATCTTTTCTAGTTCCTCTATAGTAGGAGGTTTGCGTTCCTGTAAGAAGGAAAAGAATGGTGGACTTACAGAAGATAGGACCTTATCCCTAAGGATCAAATCAACCAACTTGTTGTAAGATTTATCTACACCAGCAAGTTCGACCCATCTATTGAATGTATTGCGTGTATTCGCAATGAACCCTGTAAAATCTTTGTTTGATTTCGGCAGAAGAGTTTTAAACTTTAGCCTACATCCCTCCTCATCAAAATGAAATCGACGTAATAATAAAGCCTTAATGGCATTATAATCACCCACTATTGTTGGATCAACATTCTGAGCTGCACTTGCGGGTGCACCATCTAAAAATTCACTAAGTTTTAGTGCCCATGCAGTTTTATCTAATTTATTAACCTTACATACCTTCTCAAAACGTAGCAGCCATGCTGCTAAATCATTAACATTTAATTTGAATGTTGGTAACTTGAAGTGATAATTGCTTTTAGTTTGGTAAGGTGAAGACATATCTTGGGAATTAACACCATGGCTAGCAGCAGCATTTTGTGCCTGTAATTTTGCTGTTTCAACTCCGCCTATGCCGGTCCCAAGCCCGGATGAAAAAGGAGGAGGGCGGCCTGCATGGAGGCCGTAAGGAGGCAGCCCCTCCACCATGCAAAGGCACAACAGGCCAATCACCTGTTTGCTTTAAACCACGATTACGAGTAACACAAGAGAGAAAACCGGACTGATTCTAAAGGCGACGAACTGGAACGGACTACGGACTATGACTTATGGAACATGGAACACAAGAAGTATAAATGGGAAGGAAGAGGAGCTGGTGGAAGAGATGAGGAAAGCAAAACTAGAAATCCTGGGTATAACGGAAACAAAGAAAAAAGGACAAGGAGTCATGGATCTCAATGGCAACACGCTGCTCTACAGTGGTGTACCCATGTCCGAAAGAGCTAAAGGGGGTGTGGGTTGCATTGTGGCCCAAAATCAAAAAGATAGTATCAAGGGGTGGAACTTTGTCTCAGAGCGCATTATGGTTGTGAAACTAAAAGAAGGAGAAACCATAGTCAACCTGGTCATAGTGTATGGGCCAAATGAGGATGAGAGAGCAGAGGTCAAGGAGGAATTCTTCGAGCTGCTTCAAAGGACAGTGGATGACTGCCTAGATGAAGTTATCATGCTCGGAGATTTTAATGCCAGAGTTAGAAATGGCCATGCTAGATGGGGTGGAGTTATCGGAAGATATGGAGAAGATACTCTCAATGACAATGGAAAGCGACTCCTTAGATTCTGCAGTGAGCAGAATCTGATCATTACAAACACAAAGTTCCCCCATAAGCGCATACATGCATACACTAGATGTGAACCAACAAAGAATGAGAAGTCAGTGATCGACTATGCCATTGTTCGGAGAAGCTTATTTAAATATGTCCGAGATGCAAGAGTCTGGAGGGGGCCAGAGATTGGAAGTGATCACTACCTGCTAACAATCAAACGAACAACTGAAAGAGTTGCTCAGCCTAGGAACTGCTCAACATCACGCAAGAAACCAAGTAAACGAGCAGGAGAAATGAGCATTAGGACCTACAAGCTGAGAGAGAGCCAGAAATTAAGACCAGATATCAGGGGCTTATTGCTGCAGCGGTGAGCAACACAGAAGAACGACCTGATGACTTGGAAACCCTCTGGATTAAATTCAAGGATATCATAAAGACAGCTGCTGCAGAAGCATGTGGTGAAGTCCGACTTGGGAACCAGAGAAAGAGGACACCTTGGTGGACAGAGGAAGTCAAAGAGAAAATAAGAGAGAAGAAAATGGCATGGAAACAATACTTAGGAGCTAAAAAACACAACAGGACAAATGGAAAAATATAGAGAATATGTGACACTCAGAACAGAAGTAAAGAACAAAGTGCTAGCAGCAAAACAGAAGTCCTGGGAAGAATTTGGAGAAAAGCTAGAAAAAGATGCACAAGAAAACCAGAAATTGTTCTATAAGACCCTAAAGAACATGAGGAAGGAAAAACAATGTCCTCTCAAATTTATAAAGGACAAGCAAGGCAAATTGCTTAGTGCCCCGAAGGAAGTAATGGAAAGATGGAAAGAATATTTCTCAGAACTCCTTGATGGTGAGCAAAGTCAAACATCAGAAATGATAACCACTAGCACAGAAGAGGAAACCAATGGTGATGAAGATGACATAAAGATGGAAGAACTGAAGGCAGCACTGGAGAAAATCAAGATGGGCAAAGCAGCAGGGCATGAAGGTATAACACCAGAAATGGTTAAGTACATGGGAGCAGCAGGCGACCTGTTACTCTTAAGGGTCCTACAGGCAGCATGGTGCAACAAGACCATACCAAAGGATTGGGAGATCGCCATCATAACACCAATTTTCAAAAAGGGTGACAATCGACAGTGTGGAAACCATAGAGGCATATCCCTTCTCAGTGTCCCTGGAAAAATCTACTCTAGAATCCTAGAGCAGAGACTCCGACGCCTAGCTGAGCCACAATTGGATGAGGTCCAGTGCGGATTCCGAGCAAACCGAAGTACTCGAGACCTAATCTTCACACTCAGACAGCTGAGTGAAAAGGCCCTTGAGTATAAGAGTGAGATCCATCTTTGTTTCATAGATCTGGAAAAGGCGTTTGACAGGGTCCCTTGGAGCAAACTTTGGGACTGTTTGGCAAGGAAGAATATTCCAGCACCTCTGATTCATGCTATACAGAGCTTCTACAAGTCTTGCAGAAATTATGTGAGGACAGCAAACCATAAGTCAGAAGAGTTCAGGACCACCACTGGTGTAAGACAAGGTGATATCCTATCACCTTACCTCTTCATACTCCTTATGGACGATGTCATCAAGGCATGTAAGGAGAGAACAAGAAAGTATTCCGTGGGGTACTGGAAGATGAGACAGGTCTATATTTCAGAGCTGGCATTTGCTGATGATGTTGCCCTGATTGCTAAATCAGAGGCACATCTCCAATCCAACCTGCAAGTCTGGAAGGAAGAGCTGGAGAAGAGAGGGATGGCCATAAGCAGCTCTAAAACAAAATCCATGGTGATATCACGAGAAGAAAGAAGACATCAGATTAAGCTGGGAGAACAGGTCCTGGAGCAGGTCGACCACTTTAAATACCTCGGAGCTATTATAGACCGAAAGGGAGGCATCAAAGAAGAGTTGGCCACTCGAAAAGCAGCAGCTGGGAGACTTTTTCAGGCCATAAATCGAGGATTCCTCAGCAAGAGAGAGGTTGGTAAGAAAACGAAGATGGCTGTATACCGCTCCACCTATGTCCCAGTCTTGACATATGGATGCGAGTCATGGGCAATGACTACAACCCATAAAAGCCAGATCCAAACCTCAGAAATGAGGTATCTGAGGAAGATGGTTGAAGTAACAAGAAGAGACATGGTACGCAACCAGACGATACGTCAAGGCCTAAAATGCCACCCCCTACAGACCCAAGTAGAACAGTCCCAACTAAGATGGTTTGGCCATGTCTGCAGAATGGGAGAAGATCGGCTACCACGACAAGCATGGGAAACAAAGAGCCAAGGATCAGACCCCGAGGACGACCCAGAGTCCGCTGGGAGGACAACATTAGACAATCTTTGAAGGACCGAGGACTAGAATGGAACCAGGCCAGGAGGAAGACAGCCGATAGAATAGTCTGGCGCTCTCTCTTCCAAACCTCTACACCTCACGGTAGAAGGGGAACGACTAAGTAAGTAAGTAAGTAATTTTGCTATTTCAAACTTAATAAGTGCCAATTCTTTTTCTTGTTGCCTTATAATTTCATCTTGCTTCCTTTTATTTTCCTCTATTTTTCTTATTCTGTTTTCTTTTTCAATCTCTTCCCTTTCCTGTTTTGCTATCCTTCTTGCTTCTTTTGCCTCAAGTTCTTCTTCTTGACGCTTCAATTCAGCTTTTCTTTCAAGTTCCTCCTGTTTAGCTATAGCTTTCTGTTCTTCTAATTCTCCCTTATATTTCGTAAGTTCTTTTTCTGCATATTCACGAAGTTCTTGTCCTTTCATATTAAACTCTTTCCCGAGTTTTACAAAATGGTCTAAAGTAAGCATCTTGTAATTAATAATCTATTTATTTAATCAACTATATGTATTAATCAATAATATACTGTAATCAATTACCTATGTGTAACCAGTGGCCAACGTAGTATTATAACTAGAATAATGTATCAAGTACTCTTCACTATGCCTATTATATTCAAGGTAAGTTATAGATTTATAAGTATTTATTAATATATTATAACATCATGCCTTAGTCATGATGTATAACCAATACTGAATTGGACCAATAGTGCAAAATGTTGCAATCATTCCATCCAGTCACTTTTTTTTCTCAAAATTAATTAAAATATTTATATCATATTATTACCTAATTAATTTACACTATTATTATTACATAATCAATTTATAAGTTAATAAATACAAGACAAATAGTCAACTAAAATGTTACAAGACACTAGCACATCACAATTGACAAATGTACACATAAAATGATTATACGAACGAAATATAACAATCGGAAGCACGCCAGAAAAGGTCAAGGTGAACCAAATGTAGGTTGATACCCATATACACAAAAAATGGTGACGTCACAGGACTCATAACTGACAAATATTTTACAATTATAAAATAAATGATAGACAGATGAGAATGAACAGGATAGTTTACGAACAAGTTACAAAATGAATAAAAATGAAACTTAGTACCGCAAAAATACTACAAATATAACGTCACTTTACAACTAAAACATCTAAGGTCGAATAATTTCAGAAGCAAACACAGTATGCTGCTGGCAGATCTCAGCAGATGCTTCGCTAATGGAATTACTCAACTAATCCCTATTAGAACGGTTTTAGATCTACTGACCATCTGAAAAGAGGTATTAGTTGATCTAAAACTCCCAATCCAACCGAACCCGCTTACATGAATAACAAACAGACAAATAACGACAAATAACAATTCATTGCAGATAAACATGCCCAAATAAAATCAAATGGACTACTGTTAGCATTATGAACCGACAAAGGTTTTAAAGGTTACTTATCTTTTTGTGCCCCGAGATATTCTTCGGTTAATGCTAGTATGCATCAACGGCCAACAAGGTATGTGCGCAGTATGTTAAAGTCATAATTGTAAACAGTGTTATTAAACTAAAATGAAGTAGTGTTTTTTGTTATACTTTCTGGCCACGTCTTGAGTTTATTCTTATATTATTGGGACTTGGTTTCTGTCGAGCAATCGTACTGAAATAAAAGTTGCGAATGCGTAGTCAAGACTGTCCAAACTTCAATAATGGTAGATACTTGACAAGTCCATAGGTGGTTCGAGTCCACATAAAGTACATTTATTTGACGGTCTTCAATTCACGATACATTATATGAATCAATCAATACATTAAATCCAAGCATATATATATCATATCGTCTCCTGTCCTTTTTCCATTTAATCATCACAACATCTGGTCATTTACTCGCGATTCCGTATGTCGGTAATCCGGTACTGAACAACCAGAGTTGATCAATCTTTACAATCTGGATACTAATATTTATAACAACATACTCCCTGCGACCAATCTGATACTGAAGAATGAGTAATCCATATAAATGAGACGTTACATGTATCCATCCAATTCGGCGGACCCTAGCGCCACATAATCTTGAAAACATTTACACCATTACTATAATACACGGGAGCGTTGAACTTCGCGTTTTGCTAGGACAGCATATAAATTACAAAGGGTACACTTATAGTGTCGTCACGTGTTAGCATAACAACGTAACACGTCATTATTAAAACTAAGCAATTCTATCAGTTCGCGTTCAATTACCGTGAAGCGCGAAACTCAATAATTATTAATAGCATTTTAAACCCTCCAATGTGTAAACTTAAACGAGCTCACTATAAAAATGGCTAACATTATAACACCTACCGTAACACATCTCATATTGAACATTTCAACTATCCTAGAAGTTGAGTGGTATATGTTGAAAATTGTGCACCCAAAAACAGTGATAGCAGTCAATAAGTGTTTAAGGACGAAAAGTTGCAGGATAGATATACAGTGAATAAGACAGTGAGTTTATTAACCGACAATTGGGAAGATTTCACAAAGATATTTTTAGGATTAACTTGTTTGATTTTATTTGCTTCACCCAGCGTTTTTTTTTAAATAAATATAAATCTTTCATAAATTCATCAACATTCACCCATAATCATTCACAAATATATAGATGTAAATAAAGAGGAGTATAATTGTAGTTCAACAGCTTTATTCATTCACTATTGTTGGAGTTGAGTTTGTTAAAATTGCATTAATATCACAGATAGTTACATAGAGGAGGTGGCGCAGTAATGTCTGATTGAATAATTTTCAGCTTCAGATTCTTTCACAGCCGTGACTATCTAGTGATACCAGTGTACTTCTCTGTCACTGGGACCTCACACATTCTGGAGAGAAATCTATTTCTACTCTAGCACTATCATCAACACTTATAAAACCTTCCGCCTCAACATTATAAACCTGCATTATTAGTCTTTCAATGATGTTTAGTAGTTTATTCCTTTAATGTAGCTGATTTTTTTAGTACCAGATATCTAGATATTTGACAGACTGTCGTGAAATATTCTAATCCACATATATAAATTATCAGGTAAATGTAAAGCCTAACACATAAATTCAATAAAAGGAAAGAAGAATGGTAAAGAACAGTGCTGTCACAATGACTGTACTCGAAATCCCCCTTGTTTTCTCCTTCGTCTGCAAATTGTAACGTTTCACGTTGATAGTAAAAGCCTTCTGCAGCATACACGCGTTTCCCCAACACAATAAAATGTGTACTCCATTTCTAAGAAAAACCTTGAGATACGCAAGATGACCTAGATTTAAAATTCCATTCATGTCATTTTATACACTACGTTACCAAAAAACGAAAGACAGATGGACTAAAGATAGAAAGAAAGGGAGAGGCTGAAAGCCGGAACGCATGCAACACTAAACACGCGTCTCGCGATACACAATTACTACCATCACGCGTGTAAGGCCACAAGCACTAGCTTTTTTCAAATCGACAGTGATAAAAAACACTACACACACGAGAGTTAGTTTTTAAAAACTCACAAAACGCTTATTAGGAAACATGACATTATACTGGTTTACGTTTGAAAACATTACAGTACCCAGACACCACATCGTATTCGAAGTAAACAGGAGGTAGAAGAAAATGCATATTTTGAACGCAGCCACTTAGCTCCTTTAAATTTGTATATTTGGGTTCCTTAGGACTTGCTGACAAAGAATATGTTAAACGTTACGCAAATAGTCTAGGAATTACCAAATTATAGCCAAAAGAAATAGTGAGGGATGTCAGACAACACCCAAAATCAGAATCGCTCAGTGGCAGATTTTCACCCACCATTGTACGGGAAATGGGTTTCCATGTTAAATCCGATTTGATTGGAGCGCAATAAATGTAAGGCTAAACACGATTAGTCGGGCTATAAATACTATCTTTTGTTGTCAGGGGAAACGGGAGTAGGAGTACTTTTTTTCAAACGATTGGGTAAACATGGCACGATTGGTTAGACCCGCGAATATAGTCAATCAGAGGCGTCAGGTCACCACCACATGTTCAAATAAACTTACTACAGAACCAGTGCGTTGAGCACCAGTGCATATTTTTTCTAAATAAAAGCCTGGGACATCGGCAGATCGAAGTTGTGCTATATTCATTGCCATTCAACGTAACTGTGTATTATTCCATGAATTGTGGTAAGCTTGATATATTCAATATCTTTTTAATGAAAATTGAATGTAAATTGATAATTTATGTCTGTATATATGTGTGGTTCAGTAGCGAACATGAGGTAAAGCCTATATAGTGCTCCAACCTGAACAGAAGGTGTCGGAGGAAAGTAAAACTGCATGGAATTGCCAAACAGTACACTGACACCTATATTATTGACTAGAAAGAAATAATGCTGGAATTGCAGAGGCGTAGTAACCATTAGGGAGGAATATACTGGTGTAAATTATTTCAGATGAAGCTGACAGTTGGCCTACCGCTCTGAACTCAGTGTTTGTTATGTATTGTGTTCAGTCTGTAAATGGATTATAAACTAGTTATGAAGTAGGAGGTACAACCTTCTTGTTTCAGGGACCGTGGTCCTAAAGCTATTGAGCAGCACCTGGTCTGAGCTTTGCTGAACCTAGAGGCTGACAGCATACTCCTGGGTCCAGATAGTGACCAGTGAGGTGTCTCCAGAACACAGGGAGGCTATCGAGCAGAGGAGTCCTTTCCTGCCGCCATCACGAAAGATAAGCCTATGTGGCCAGTGGAGCTCAACATTATGCCCCCCCCCCCCCCTCAAAATCTGACTTTATAATAAACCAGAGGGAAAAATACAGTGTTTAAATTGATAGGGACTGTGAACTTTTCCCCATACTACTTACAAGATAAACAAACACTTGAAGTCATGATGACAAATAACAACATAGCTTGAAAAAACAAAACCAGTATTACCTCATATTACTACTACACAACTGACACACATAAGATAATATTAATAAAATATGTCACTACAAGTTTCATATTGATAAATCCTGTACATATAAATTGTAATTAAAATTGATTGTGATTCCTGGTTCACTTTGTAGTTGAATCAGGACATATATATTAATGAAAGTACTTAATACATATTGATATTTGAAAATTTACCAGTGACTCATTTAAGATAGTCTTATAGAATGTTACATGTGTGTGAGTGTCACAGTGTTGTCAAGTGTGGTGGAATAAATTAAATTGTTTATCTGTCTGTTGTTGTTATGACTTACACTTCATCATGTACATACCCTAGACATTTAACGTAGTCATCACAATATTCCAGAATAATTCTGACTGAGGCATAATGTGGTAGCAAGTAAGGTTATCTGTAAAACACTACACCTATTAGATACAGATACCTTCACAGCTGATCTCAGTCAGTACACTAAGTCCCCTATAAAAATTTATAACATCCCACTTTACCACACAGACAGAAGAGTGTAGCAGATAATGTGCATCTAAATATGCAACACATTAATTTATTGTTTTATTATTCTTGGATGGGCTATGGCTTGAAAATGTAACTCTTTCACTATCTTTTTCCGGTTTCTCGCCCGTAAGGAACACAGGAGCTCAATGAGAATTCATTGAATATTTATTTAGAAAAAACACCCCTCGCTCATTGACTTTTTTCCATCTACTAATAATTAACTCTACTTGTAGTTCAGTTCAATTAACTCATTTTTCTTCAATTAATTATATTATTAGTTTTGTTAATGCTTTGGGACGGGTCTTCATCCGATGCACAAGATATTAAACAGTTACCCAGTCAACAACGATGATACCGTAGATGAGAATGTTCCATAAAGTTTGAGTTGTCTGTGAGGAGAACACGACAGAATAAGACTACTGCTTCCTCAAGCATGTCGTAAGGGGCAATTAACATGGGGTTGTGCATGGGGCTGGCAACCTCATTATATGAAACAAATTGCTACATAACCAACTTATGTAATAACACATAAATGTTTTGTTGCTACATAACCAACTTATGTAATAACACATAAATGTTTTGGTTCAGGCTGCCATATTTGAGCGATGACACTGTTGCTGAGTTATTTGCCGGTTGAAGATCATGCACTGAGTATGGTTACTTTAGTGATATTTTGTTCATCGTGCTTTGTTTATTATTACGCGAATTAGGGTGAAGGTGTTCATACAACTCAGTAGCATGGTATGAAGAAGTAATTACTGTAACTTGAACTCAGCAACATTAATGAAGTAATTAATGCCTTCAGGTTGAGTCCGTAATATTTAATCACATGTACACACAGGATGATCATTTCAAATAGGAGCAGCACATAAATCCGTATAAGTCATGCATAAATTAATCAATAACGTAGACTGCTGGTTTACGTGTCAATGTCCGTTTAAGGATACAATGCAGTATTGTCGTCAGAACATCACAGCTATATGCACGCGCAGCTAGACATGGCTACCTGCCGACAGTGAGACTGCGAGTCTGAATATTCATACGAATTTGACGATTATTCTCCTCCTTCTGAGGATTCTAGTTAACCACTAACCTCCGTAAGTTTCCTCTCATATAGAGTTCTAGGACTGACCCTGGTCCATCATAAATGCACATATAAATGGCTATATCATGCCATTGAATTGGAAGGTTAGAAAAACGCAGCTATTCAGCTTGGCGGTCAAGTAACAAAGGGTAGCGTCTCCTAGTTACCGACTGTGACCCAAACAACGCTAGACACGTCATAATCGATCGTGTATGGAGCGTTCAATAATTGAAACATCTATCGCAATATATTAAATGTCTTAACCTTTACAATTGCACGTCTGCTAACCTTTAGCAGACGGCGTTAATATCATCTACCGTAACAGACACCAAGGTCCCATAAGCACACACTGAATGGGATATTAAAAAATGTCATTTTCTTTTTTTCTTTTTTTTATTTGGTGTCGGAAATGACATATTCAGACCACGGCTTTATTTACCAACCAAAAAAAAAAAAAAAAAAGCACTTTTAGTGACTTTGGTATGTGCTACTTTCGTACGTGGTGGCTTTATGGCAAATTGTTAAAAATCATACAGCTGCATCAAAGGCAGATGCCAACAACAGACTTGATGTCAGTGTCAGAACATTAAAAATTTTCTTCATTGACGACAACACTGAATGTAATAATACAATATCGTTACTTGGGAGATTTAAAAAAAAAAAAAGTTAAAAAAACCTGCATTTTTAGTGTTGTGGAAAGGTGATATTATTGACGGCTTCCTGGCAAATTGTAATAAAAATAAACAAAACACACACACAAACAAGAACTATAGCGTTCATACCCTTAGACATTTGCTAAGGGAGACTGAGCACCTATGGGTTTGCTCGAACTGCAATAATGTCGATTCTGAAGAACACTAACAGTTACGAGCAGTTGACCTTTTTAAGTCTTTAGCGATTGTCACAGGTTGACGTTTCATCAAGGTGTCGGAAAGTGGAACATTATGAGCCGTGTTAGCTGCCTTCTTACATCCGCGAAGATGACGGACAGCAATTTTCAGGGCATTGTAGAATGTTTTTTTTTTAGCTTCTGTGCCTCAGATTTTTTGTGAACATAAGCTTTTACTACCGATTAGTGAAAACGTAATTTTCCTTCATTTTTTAAAATGTATTACAATGCTACCAAAAGTGTTTTGTTGATAGCAGTCATAATCCACTAAGACACGCAGTTGAAATCTGGCTACCGGTCTAACCAGCACAGTGTGAAGGCCAGGTAGCAGTGGTGGTCCAAGGTAGTAAGGTGTTGACTCCTGGTTCTTGAGACTCAATGCTTACGCCAGCTACCGATGAATCCACTTCCAGATTGAACCTGTAACACGGCAAGCTCAGTGTATGGTATTAGTCAGACAAATACTACATGTCCTACTGTCTTGTCTTTAGATGTTATGATTGTTGGCATGTAGTTTATATGCATGTGTCATCTATTTGTTTACATACAATGCCATAAGGTCGTCAAGAAAAGTATGTCGTACATGATAATTCATCAGTCATATGAAAGCCAGCTCTCAAAGGGGCTGATAGCTTAATTGCGAATCATTACCAGTCCTGAGAAGGACTCTCGTTTCACCAAAGCTGGATTAGGATTGTGGTTATATCAAGGTGACCAATCTTCCTACCGGCACTAGCAGGAATAGCGACAAAAAGTCATGTTCAAAATACACATCAACCAACATTATTGTTAAGGTATTTTATTGGCATGGTCTGCTAGAGGTTAACAGCATAAGATTAATAGGTGACTACGTTTAATATAATGTAAATAATTGTTAGTTAGTGTACGCGATACACACGATTGATTATGACGTGTATGCGTTGGTATGTCACGCACCGTGACTAGGTTACCACACCCTTTTCTTAGATGACCGTCAAACGGATAAGACGTGTCCTATAATCCTTCCAGTGGTAGGCATGATATTGCCGCACATATGTTATTGCAGTACGGACATGGGTCAGTCCGATATTCTTATGAAGAGAGGAATGTATCGAGGTTAGTAATTTTAACTAAAGTCAAGGAAGGATGAAATTATGGTCCACATTCGTTTTATATCGCCAGACGTCTAATCTCATTGTCGGCCGTTGGATGTCCCAACCGCGCGTACATATAGTTACGACGTTCTGACTATAGGGTTGCATATTATTGGACCAGGACTATAATGCATGGATAGCATTTATGATGTATGATTCAATTCTAATATATAATGTTTTCATAATCAACCTCCATGGACTGTCTACTGTTTGAAATGTATATTAAAAATTGTGTGGACTCGAGAAGAGACTTATCACGTTCATTGAAGTTACAAATTCAACAATTATGATACTGAGTTCAAACCTTGTGACAGACAGAAAGTATTAACTCACATTCGCGTAACTATTCCAACAATAGCACGATCAAGAATTAATGAATCAAATGACCAGAACTAAGAAGCTTATTGAATCAATGAGAACGGTGGCTTTCCACAACGACCACTGAAATAGAAGACGGGGCCGCAACAACAATAAAAGAAGTGAATCGTATAAAGCCCCGCAACAAAGTGGTTGCCATTGCTGGGGAACGAAGGAAGAAAGAAATTTTTCTTGTTTACATACTTTCACGGACTGTTTACGATTACAAGAAAACGTTCAAGTCACATGATTCCGAACATGACGTGGCTTGTGTAACTATGCAAAAAATCAGTGACGTCACAATATTCCGTGTACAAGCCAACGATCGAAGGACGATGCCAGCTCACCTAATGTTTCATTCAAGAATACAACTTCTCAGTAGATCATAGGATTGAAAAGACATTATTTACCAACAAGGAGCAAACAGTCCTATCCTCTAGTCTAGGCCGTTGGTGAAGATCGCATCGGACGACGGGTTAAAAGATAAGTCTCAGTTCGTGACTGTTGTCATTCATAAGAAACATCACTGAGTCTAATTCACATTTTGCAGGCATGTCCGTTCTATATATATTTTATATGCACGTTATATTTGTTTTCATTGTTTGTGCTGTGCCTAATTTGTGGGAGGTTGGAGTGGAGATTCAGAATGAATAAATTATGGCTCTACGGATTGCCGATATTCATTCTGAACGGTCTTTAGGGTAGTGAATTAAATCGCATTTCGCGGAGAACGCGTCGATGACATTTCCGGGGCTTGTTTTCGTTCGGGACTGCATTTAATTCACAGTATATGTTAGATGTCTAGTTTGGTGAAATAATCGGTGTATTTTATCGTATTCAGTTTAAATTCTATTTAGTTTGGTAACAATGTTAGTAATCTATCTTGTTCTTTCTGATCTTGCTATTATTCAGTTCATTTTTTTTTTGTATAACCGTCAATGAGTCCATGTTTGCGTCATTAATTTTTGTGTACGCAGATTTAACTCTATATTCAGTTAACCTTCACCCTACTCTATATTTCCGGTTTGCAGATTTGGTTTCATAATATCAATTTTTATTGTAGAAACGTCTTGTTTCGTGATAATATGGTTTGTTTATCCTTGGTTTACCCATCGTATCGTATGTCCTCATTTCATCTGTTCATGATTTAACACTAATAATATAATTTCTTGCTTAATAAGAGTGTATATGAATATAATTAAAATTTAATGACTTTTAAGGAGAATTAGGGACTTTGCACCAATTTGCAGTGGTAGTCCAAGAAATGGGCGATGCACTTTATAGCTCATGATTAAGGCATAATATAATAATAATATATATTTATAAAATAATTTGACTTTTTAGTCTGTCCTGCATATAAAGGACATAGTGTATATTATTTGGTACATTTTTTCCATTACTAAATGATTTACTTAGCACATATCACTGACTGAATGATATAATACTTGAGGAATAATACTATTTATTATTAGGTGCATGATAGTAATTCAGCACCCGAAATAGATAAATATCATAACTATTTATGATATATTAACGAGTATATATGTAATATTTTCCCAACATAGTATGTCTATGTATGGAATCTACAAATAATAGTTAGATAATATTACAATTAATTAAATTGAACATTCCCAGATTAAGTTCAATAATAATATTATGATTGTTTATATCGACTATTCATAAATTGAATAAGTATAATAATTACTTAAAATTTATTGGTGATTATTACATAACCATTACGTACAATATTAACGTCAAGATGCTTAACTTAGACCATTTTTAATAAAAATGGTAAAGAATTTGAGAAAAAAGGAGAACTTCTCGAGGCTTATGCATTGGCTGAATTTGCAAAATATAAGGCAGAAGAGGAGGAAAAGAAAGCCATTGCTAAAGCAGAGATGGAAGAACTTGAAAGAAAACAGGCGGAAAAGAAGGCAGAATTAAGACAAGAAGAAGAAAGAAAGATAGCAAGAGATGAAATCCTACGGATTGAAGAAGAGAATAAATTGAAACGACAAGAAATCATACTGCAGCAAGAAATGGAATTGCAACGACTTAAATTAGAAACAGCAAAACTTAATTCACAGGGCGCTGCAGCAACCCAAAATGATACTGCTCAATCTGGATCTTCATCCACACGACTTAAAGGTAATTATTACTTTAAGCTGCCTCCATTCAAGTTACACGTAGATGACCTTTCATCGTGGCTCGCGCGCTTTGAGGACATATGTAAGGTGAATAACCTTGACAAAGCGGCATGGGCACTGAAACTTAAGGAATTTCTAGATGGCGAACCTGCAAGTGCAGCACAAAATATAGATCCAACACTATCAACAGACTATGAGGCCATTAAGACGTTGTTACTACGTCGTTTCCACTTGAACGAAGAGGCATGTAGATTGCGTTTTAAAAGTTTGTTGCCAGATAACAATAGAGATTTCACAGGTTTTATTGCTAACATACGCAATACTTTTAACAGATGGGTTGAACTGGCAGGTGTCAACAAATCCTACGACAAGTTAGTCGATTTGTTATTGAGGGATAAAGTATTATCGTCTGTCAGCCCACCATTCTTTGCTTATCTGCAAGAAAGAAAACCAGAATCTATTGATGAGTTAGAAAAAATTTCTTTAAATTACTGCACAGCTCATCCGAATGCTAATATTTCTGGCACATTGATAAGAGAACCACTTCCTGTAGCCTCCAATATGGCATATCATAATCATAACAAACCTAGAACACACAGTGTAGACAGGGGTAGGTTCAAAGGAAACTATGACATTAATTTTCATAAGGGACAGAATAACTTTAACAATAACTTTAATAGAGGACGACAACAAACCAGAAACTATTCACCTCAGTCAAGAAATAACAGTAATCCACGTAACTCAAGTTATAATCGATCATATAACTATAATAATGATTACAAGTGGAACAATAGCGATAATTATAACTCGAGACATCGAGATAACAGTTACAATAGAGGACAACGGGATAATTCATCTAATTATTCTCGTCATCGTTCTCATTCTCGTAGATCGACAACTTATAACCATAATACAGGGGCAGCTGTTACTACTGCTACAACCCCTAGGGTTCAGAGTTCAACTACTGATAACAAAATACAGTCATCGTCTACTTGTTTTGCAATGAATTATAACGTGGCAAATAGTTGCCCAACATGTAATCTTATATTTCAGAAAGCAAAAGAGACAGTTCTGAACTGCGGTCATATTCTAACTACCAGAAGTCAGTCTAGCAGTCAATGACGGAACAGGATCACTGATCTTCAACAGAGGAAAAGTTAATGGATCCATCGTCTCAGTCTTAAGAGATTCGGGATCGACCACGATCGGAATCCGTCAGACACTTGTTCATCCAAATTGTGCAACTGGAGAACATGTCAGGTGCATGACTTTTGGGGGAACCATAGAATATTATCCAACAGCTATTATTTACATTGACACACCTTTCTTCACAGGCAATGTTAAAGCATGCATGTTAAGAAACCCAATTGCCGACCTTATGGTGGGATGCATACACGGGAGTAAAGATTGCACACCAGATGAGATTATTCAATGGGAAAAAAATAATCTATACATCGGAAATGCAGCAATAACCAGAGCACATACAAAACAATTAGAGACTATAGACACGGAAAACAAGGAAACAAATGATCATGAAAATATCGAGATTCATTCTGCTATTGACCGAGTATCATTTGCTGCAAAACAGAGGGAAGACAGGTCACTAACAAAATTTTTTACGCTGGTCAACAAAGATGACAATCTTTCTAGGAACATAAATTATAGTCAGTGGTTTAGTATTAAAAATGACATTTTATTAAGATGTTTTATGGATAAAACTCAGATAAGACAACAAGTCATGGTACCTTTTGCTTTTAGGCGGTACATACTTCAACATGCACATGATTCTAAGTGTGCAGGTCACATGGGTTATACTCGTACACGTTCACGAGTATTATCTTCTTTTTTTTTTGGCCGGGAGTATCACGAGATATTTCACAGTACGTACGCTCCTGTACGATATGCCAAGAAGTGAAAGCACGGGGAGCCTTTCACACGGCGCCTATTCAGGCTTGTGATATATCGGAGAGACCTTTCGACAAAATGGCCATTGATATCATTGGCCCACTTTTACCATCAGCCAGAGGACATAGGTTTATTCTCACTTGCATCGATTTATGCACACGATGGCCAGAAGCCATCCCATTAAAAACAACCACCACCACAGATGTAGCTGATGCACTACACTTGATCTTTTCTAGAGTAGGTTTTCCTAGAAAACTTTTGTCAGATCATGGTTCTCAATTTATATCTGAGACTATGACGGAGGTAATGAAGACTTGGCAAATAGATAGAAACCTCAGCAGCATTTATCACCCAATGAGTAATGGTGCTGTAGAAAGACTTAACCGTACACTCAAACAAATGCTACATAAAGTTACAGTTAACCATCCACAGGACTGGGACAGAGTGCTACCAGCGGTGTTATTCGCTTATCGAGAGGTGCCAAATGAACAAACTGGCTTCTCTCCGTTTCATTTAGTCTTTGGCGCTCCTCCAAGAGGTCCTATGGGACTGATAAAAGATTTATTAATCGATTCTGAGATGACTCAGGACACTCAGTCATCCTATGAATATGTAATTAATCTCCGGAATAACATTATTGATGCCTGTCAAATGGCAACAGCTTCATCTGAGGCTGCGAAAGAGAAAGCTAGAACTTTCCAAAACAGTAATAGACGATTACGTCAATTATTTCCAGGAGATCAAGCTTATGTGTTATTGCCACATAACAATAATAGACTACTAATCTCGTGGAATGGTCCTTACCAGGTTATCAATAAGATTTCTGATGTTGATTATGTCCTGGACATTAAGGGACATCACAAAATATTTCACATAAATATGCTCAAGCAATTTCATACTCGACCTGAACATCTACAAGCTATTTTTTCATGAATTAGATGACACTTTCAGACCTACATGTCACTATTCTAATTTATCCGTTATCCAGGAAGAAGAATCTTCTTTTCCTGAGGTACAGTTAGCTTTACCTGTACCTGTAGTACAATCTAGCGAATCTTGGCGGGACGTAACCATCTCTTCGTCGGTTACACCGCAACAGCATCAAAAGATTGCTGATCTGCTACAATCTTATCCAGATGTGTTGACCGATGTTCCAGGTCGCACATCAGTCATTAATCATGACATCACTCTTAACGAGGATACTCCAATTCGGGTACATCCTTATTCTGTTCCTATACACTTTCTTACTAAAACTACTAAGGAACTTGAACAGATGTTATCTTTAGGAATTATCGAAACTAGTAATTCCCCATTTTCTTCTCCATTAGTTATTGTCCGAAAGAAGGACAATAACATTAGACTATGCGTCGACTATAGAAAATTAAATGCACAAACGATAGTTGATAGCGAACCACATCCACTTCTCGATGACTTACTGCCACGTCTATCGACAGCAACTATATTTACTAAGATAGACTTAACTAAAGGTTATTGGCAGATACCACTAACCGAAAAAGCAAAATACTACACAGCGTTTTCAACTCCGCTAGGTCTATACCAGTGGAACGTGATGCCTTTTGGGCTGGTTAACGCTCCAGCTACCTTTGTTCGCATGATGCGACACATTTTTTCAGGTAGACCAGACATTATTACATATATAGATGACATATGCTTGTTTAGTTCATCTTTTGAGGAACATTTTTTGGGTCTTGGATACGTTTTTGATACCTTGAGAAGGTACAAGTTAACTGCTAAACCTACAAAATTACAGGTAGCATTTCATGAGATCACTTTTTTGGGTCACATTATTGGAGCTGGATATATCCGAACATTACCCAGTACAGTTTCAAAAATTTTAAACATTTCCGTTCCTCAAACGAAGAAACAAGTGAGAAGCTTGTTAGGTCTAGTCCAATATTACAGTAGATTCGTACCTAACTTGTCATCCATCACTGCTGTATTGTCCTCATTACTAAAGAAGAACATGCCAGTGAAAGTGACATGGACTGACGAATGTGACAGAATTTTTCGGCAAATAATTTCTATATTTTCAAATCCACCTATTTTGAGATTAATTGATGCTTCTAAAAAGTTCATTCTTCGTACAGATGCGAGTAACTACGGAATTGGCGCATGTTTGCTCCAATACCATGACGACATCCTCCATCCAAACTTGTACGTGTCACGAAAACTGAAACCACCAGAAGTGAAGTACTCTACGGTTGATCGCGAACTCTTAGCCGTCGTGTGGGCGATAACCAAACTAGAAAAATTCCTACTGGGAGCCCCTTTTGTAGTACAAACCGATCAAAGGGCCGTAGCATCACTACAACGAGCAAATCACAAGAGTCCAAAATTGACCAGATTTGCTATACTCCTCCAACCCTTCGAGTTTTCAATCGAGTACATCACAGGATCCGACAACATCTTGGCAGATACATTATCTCGAAATCCTAATGATGTCGATTCCTAATTTACGTTGTTTGTCGCAAAGACAATACTATGTACAGAGAAACTTAATCAAAGAACATAGCACCATCGTTGCTTTTTGACACATGAATGAACCATTTACTCAGCTGCTTTCTATAGGCAAATTATACGCAAAGTGACTGCAATCAATTGACACTATATTCGTCTTTACACCGGGACTTTCCTGGTTTACATTTGTCACAACATTGTTTCAAAACACTTCGGAGAAAATAAATGACATTCCAGTCGAACTAATTCGTTATATAACGTGATTCAGAATACTTGAACATTTTGTCTAATGGAAATTCAAGGATCAAGACTACGAATGGATCTTCATATCCAATGTTAATTACTTTAATTTATTCTTTAAAACTAATCCACATTAAAATGACAAGTGAGTTGAATTTTTAAAAAAAATGAATGAAACTTAAAAAAATGAAAGAAAGAAAAGAAAACTCACATAATTCTTTGATTATATTCTTAGAATTACATGATTATATTGCATACTATTGTTTAAATTAGTTAGAAAGGTATTAATAACTTAATACTACACTTACTTGATGTTCAACACACATAACTTAGTTAAATTTATACATCATTTTTTTTCTTTCTCTAATTTATTCTTTATTCGTTATTATGTCTTTCTTTAACAGATCCTCTCATTTTTCTTACATTAGATTTTCAACAACTTATTCTTATTCCATACCTAGTATAGTTATTTAGTTTAATTTTAACACTTTAAATTAGTCTGACATGACATTTTATCACGACATATTTTAAGTTAATTAATTATTTAATTAGAGATCGACATTACCATTCTCTTTTAGTTCTTATTACCATTTATATTTATTTATGATATAAATAATGAATATATTACATGACTATTGGTTAGTGGACATGACCACGACATTGGTTCTAGACAGAACGTCGTAGGCCATATGCCGCAATCTCGTTAAATTTTTTTTTTGATATTGTTAACATATTGGTATTTTTTTCAGATGGGTTTTTGTTAAAAAAAATCTATCTAATAGATTTTTTTTTTTCCCCCAGTGGACAGGGAATTGTTAAGGTATTTTATTGGCATGGTCTGCTAGAGGTTAACAGCATAAGATTAATAGGTGACTACGTTTAATATAATGTAAATAATTGTTAGTTAGTGTACGCGATACACACGATTGATTATGACGTGTATGCGTTGGTATGTCACGCACCGTGACTAGGTTACCACACCCTTTTCTTAGATGACCGTCAAACGGATAAGACGTGTCCTATAATCCTTCCAGTGGTAGGCATGATATTGCCGCACATATGTTATTGCAGTACGGACATGGGTCAGTCCGATATTCTTATGAAGAGAGGAATGTATCGAGGTTAGTAATTTTAACTAAAGTCAAGGAAGGATGAAATTATGGTCCACATTCGTTTTATATCGCCAGACGTCTAATCTCATTGTCGGCCGTTGGATGTCCCAACCGCGCGTACATATAGTTACGACGTTCTGACTATAGGGTTGCATATTATTGGACCAGGACTATAATGCATGGATAGCATTTATGATGTATGATTCAATTCTAATATATAATGTTTTTCATAATCAACCTCCATGGACTGTCTACTGTTTGAAATGTATATTAAAAATTGTGTGGACTCGAGAAGAGACTTATCACGTTCATTGAAGTTACAAATTCAACAATTATGATACTGAGTTCAAACCTTGTGACAGACAGAAAGTATTAACTCACATTCGCGTAACTATTCCAACAATAGCACGATCAAGAATTAATGAATCAAATGACCAGAACTAAGAAGCTTATTGAATCAATGAGAACGGTGGCTTTCCACAACGACCACTGAAATAGAAGACGGGGCCGCAACAACAATAAAAGAAGTGAATCGTATAAAGCCCCGCAACAATTATATACATAATAATCTAATGCAAATTTTATATTAGTTTGCAAACTATAAATGTAATCTACATACCCTCAGGTTCAGATTATGTCGCTGAAAAAGATAGCTGTCTCACAATAGCAGTTTCTTTTCTTTCTTGTATGTCGAGGCTTTGTTGCAGTTCAGCTCTCATACAGATTGTCAACTCGTAGAGTGAGTCGTGTGTGCTTTGAACTTCATGGGCCTTTTAGAATATGGAAATCGCGCGGACCTCCGAGAGACAATTACGTCAAAGCCCTTTTTGACTCAGTCCGTGCTATAAAAAATGGCAGTTTGTGCATTATATGCAGCAATAATTCCTCATATCTTCATACTGACGATAAGTAGTACTTCCAACCAAATATCCCTAGATTCAGCACAATCTCTGCTTTATTGTGCATAGTTATGACTTTATTCCGAGAGTTCTTCATCTTTTTAGACAATCAGTTCTGCGCTAGTTGCTTGTCCGCGTCTGGTTTCGATCTCTCAGAATAATAATATCTCCACAATAACGTTATGTAGAAATATAATACAGTATTCAATAGATTCTGCTCTCTTGCTGCTTTACTGTGTTTAATTTTGAGTCAAATCCAAGCAGTATTTACTGAGATATGTGCCTAAGTCTACCTGTCAGATGCGACAAATGATGTTGCCTAAATGAACTATTTCCGTCCACTATATTTCCCGCACTGAAGAGCCGAGCTAAATTTGGTTCTGTGTCGCTAGGCGGACGTAAATAACTTCGCAAAGAATATTTTACCGATTTCCTGACAAAAACCTAATCAATCCCTTCTACTTTAATATGGAAACATTAAAACGAAGCCATAACAAGGCTAAAATGAACGTTAACAAAATATCATGAACTCTCATAATAACCGGAGTGCAATGAATGCAACATATCTGGCTAAAGTTTAAAAAAAAAAAAGACAGTACAATTCTATATCGAAATAAATTATATAACTCATTGCTGTCGTAAAGCTCGCTACAACGAAATAACCAACCAGACAAAATAGCAGGATAGCATGTAGCCATTAACATTCCGATAAAACAACGGCTAACAGTTCAAAATCGATGCGGGTCTGTCTCCCTGGCCCTCGTCCGCTCTTCACGAGGTTTTCAGGTTTTCTCGAATGACCCATTTCTGAGCCTGGTAAATCCGAACACGGATCCCTGGTCCACCGACCACATGATATGATTTTGGGTTCACGAAAAATTCAGCATGCCGGGACCCGACTACAGCTCAGCGCTGTTGATACTATACTTGTAACTTCAGCTATGCTCCGTACGAAGCATAAGCGCGCCATGGTTGTCATCAGACATAACGTGACAGGCATGTTGTAAGAGGCGACTAATGTGAAATTATGCAACCTCACCATGTCAAATAAATCGCTATAGAAACACACCACTGACAGAGTAAATGAATAACGGTACTTTGACGCAGACGCTCTGCTTTGGGGCTGGGTGAAGTGGTGGCTCGATGTTACATAAGGAGCAAAAGGGAAATTATTGTAATATGTCATATAAAATAATGACAGGTATACGTTGGTTCTTTATGCTGTGTAAATCTCACATTTAAATTATTATCAATGAGGACGGTAGATCACTCACCAAACATGTATGCCAGATTTGAGGATGTGTGCAAATCCTTAATTATTTACAAAAGATTTGTAAGATTTACCAGCACATTTAAAGATTTATGTTATTTACAAAAGCTTAGCAAGGTTTATGGAAGATTTGTAAAAGATTTTAAGATTTAAGAAATATTTGCAAGATTTATAAAGCTTCTAAACATTTGTATTGTTTTAAGAGCTTTGTAGTCCTCACTGTACCGATAAAAATGTCAATAGCTATAGCTGTTGCGCGTATTTTTGGATCAGTATATCTTATGATATAATTTGTTTTGTTTAGCCCATGTACAAAAATATGTGAGGTGTTTCTCGTGCATATATTTCACACCTCAACGCCATGTTTTATTCGTTTACGTATATAATGTTCTTCATTCAATAAATAAATAAATAAATAAATAAATAAATAAATAAATAAATATATATATATATATATATATATATATATATATATATATATATATATGTATATATATATATATATATATATATATATATATATATATATATATATATATATATATATATATATAGGTAGGTCTTTGTTTATGCGATATATGATTTCCCCAGATACTCGGATAAACAGAAATCGCGTAAATGGAACCGGATTTTCCCATTCAAGTACCGGTACGTGGAAAGTAAGGGAGATGCGTTCCACCAGTGCCGTACATAATTATAAAAAATAAATACACTCGGTAATAAACAGTTTAATTGATACATGTCATTCATATTAAGTACATGCACATGTACATAAATTAACAGACTGAAAACGCGAGGATCAACGTCACGTGGATGATGTCATCATCTTGCTCTCGTTGGCGTGCAGATAAAAGACCGTAAGCAATGTCTAAAAATCCAGTTGAGTAACTTCGAGTTAGTCGCGTAAAAAAACCAAAAAAAAAAAACCAAACAAACAAACATTATTAAAAAATTATGCTGTGCGAATCAGCAGATGATGTAGTTATGTTCATTCAGCCCACACAAAAAAATGGAAGGAAGTGGAAAGTGAATGAAGCTGTTAATGCTGCCAAGAAGCTATCAAATTAAAGAAGGTAATCGGATACACGCAGACTAATAGACCGGGATTTGGCCATTGTAACATCCGCTGGTGGTCCAAGGTACCAAACAAGGAACGCAGAAGTATGGTAATGTGTGAAATTCCAGAAGCTGAGAATGATAAGAGGATGCAAAAAGCAGTACAGCAAGCTCAACAAGGCCAATGGACGACATGGAAATGAGCTCTGCGATACACATGGCGCCACAACAGAGTGCTGAATAAGGATCCCGTTTACACGCCCTGTCGTGAAACATTCTAAATCCACATATATAAATTAAAAGGTAAATGTAAAGCCTAACACATAAATTCAATAAAAGGAAAGAGAAATGGTAAAAGTACAGTGCTGTCACAATGGCGTACAAAAATCCCCCTTGTTTTCTACTTCGTCTGCAAATTGTAACGTTTCACGTTGATAGTAAAGCCTACTGCATCACTACACGCTTTCTACAATAAAACGTGTACTGTATTTCTAAGAAAACATTGAGCTAGGCACACTGCGTAATGACCTAAATTAATACTTCCATTAATTTCATTTTATACACTACGTTAACATAAACGGAAAGACAGATGAACTTAGGATAGAGAGAGGGAGGGCTGGAAGCAGGAACGTATGCAAGACGAACACGCGTCTCGCGATATACAATTAATGCCACCCTCCCCGCGCGAAAGGCCAGAGGCACTAAACTTTTTTTTCAAATAGACCGTGATAAAAAAAACACTACAACTACGAGAGTTAGGTTTAAAACTTGAAAAAACGCTTATTAGGAAACATGACATTATACTGGTTTACGTTTGAAAGCCTGACAGTACAGCAGACACCCTAAAAGTTTGGAAGTGAGGAGGTGGTAACAGCACGACTATCCTAGAAGAAAATACATATTTTGAACGCCGCCACTTAGCTCCCTTTAAACTTATATATTTGGGTTCCTTAGGACTTGCTGACAAAGAATATGTTAAGTGTTACGCAAATAGTCTAGGAATTAACAAATTATAGCCAAAAGAAAATAGTGAGGGTGTCAGACAACACAAAAAAAAAAAAAAATAATCGCACAGTGGCATGTTTTGAAACCACTATTTTACGGGAAATGGGCCACCATGTAAAATCCTATTTGATAGGATAGAAGTAAATGTAAGGCTAAACACGATTAGTCGGACTTCAAATACTAATTCTTTGTTGTTAGGGGAAACGGTAGTAAGGGTACTTTTTTTGAAAAGTTGTGTAAACATGGCCCGATTGGTTAGACCCGCCAATATAGTTAATTAGGAGCGTCAGGTCAGTGCCACATTTTAAAATAAACTTACTAAGAAACAGTGCGTTGAGAGCCAGATCATATTTTGCTAAATAAAAGTCTGGGACAGAGGCAGATCGGAATTTGTGCCATTATTCATCGCCAGTCAACGTATCTGTGTATTATTTCCATGAATTGTGGTAAGCTTGAAATATTTGATATCTTTTTAATGAAAATTGAATGTAAATTGATAATTTATGTCTGTATATGTGTGTGGTTCAGTAGCCAACATGAGGCAAAGCCTAAATATTGCTCCAACCTGAACAGGACGTGTCGGAGAAAAGTAAAACTGCATGGAATTGCCAAACAGTACACTGACACCTATCTTATTGACTAGAAGGAAATAATGCTGGAATTGCAGAGGCGTAGTAACCATTTGGGAGGAGAATACTGGTGTAAATTGTTTCAGATGAAGCTAGCAGTTGGCCTATCGCTCTGAACTCAGTGTTTGTTATGTATTGTGTTCAGTGTGGAAATAGATTATAAATTAGTTATGAAGTAGGAGGTACAACCTTCTTGTTTCAGGGACTGTGGTCCTAGTTATTGAAGCAGCACCTGGTCTGAGTTTTGCTGAAATCCAGAGGCTGACAGCATACTCCTTGGTCCAGATAGCGACCAGTGAGGTGTCTCCAGAACACAGGAAGCAATCGAGCAGAGGAGTCTTTTCCTGCCGCCATCACGAAAGATGAGCTGTGGCCAGAGTAGCTCAACATTATGTGCCCCCTCAAAAAATTGACATTTTGTTAAACACAGAGGGACAATTAATTGGTTCAAATGACAGGAACTGTGAACTTTTCCCAATACTATTTCCCCGATAATCAAAAACTTGAAGTCATGATGAAAAACAACAACCAAGCTTGAACAAAACCAGTATTACCTCATATTACTACTGCACAAATTACACACATAGAATAATAATAATAAACTATGTCAATACAAAGTTCATATATATAAACTGTGTACATAATACTTGTAATTACATTTGATTGTGATTCCTGGTTCACTGTGTAGTTGAATCAGGATACCCATTATTGAAAGAATTAATACATATATTTTTAAACTTAAACACTTGACTCATTTAAGATAGTCTTATAGAGTGTTATATGTGTGTGAGTGTCACAGTGTTGTAAAGTGTTGTAGAATAAATTAAATTGTTTATCTGTCTGTTGCTGTTGTGACTTACACTTCATCATTTTCATAACCCTAGACATTTAACGTAGTCATCACAATATTCCAGAATAATTCTGACTGAGGTATAAATGTGGTAGCAAGTAAGGTCATCTGTAATACACCACACTTATTAGATACAGATACCTTCACAGCTGATCTCAGTCAGTACACTAAGTCCCCTATAAATATTTATAACATCCCACTTTACCACACGCCCATTGAGAATAAGGTGTTAGGCCCATATTTTCTCGACCATCGGCACACTAGGGGTGATGTGGTCAGCATCACGCCGGCCGCCTTAACCTTCCCAGAGTTGCTCTGGTACCCAATTATGTGAGCCGTTTGCGGTCTAAAAATATCCCACCTCAACTGGGGATTGAACTATGAACCACCGAGCTAGGAAGCCAATGCAGTGCTGAATAAGTTGGCTGCTATAACAGACCTGGCAAGGGTGAAGGCGAACAGCAAAGTCAGTGTCACGGGTTGCCTCCCCTTTGTTCTGCAGTGATGGTGCAGCTATGGCCAAAACCTAGAGTATCTAATGTGGGTCTTCAAATGTGTCTACCTTCGCACAAGATTACTCTTGGCAGAGATGCAGATAGAAGTATGATGAAGCTTCTACCTCGAGGCAGTCTCCACAAGATATTTAAGAAATCGAGAACTATGTTGAATGGGTCTGAGCACGTTAACTCTTTATCTTTTCCGCCGCCTTTTGGAAAGATATAATATTAGCTCGTTCAAGCCCCCAACTGAATTAACAGTAAAATTCCTCTGCTTATTATTATTATTGCTCGTATTGGCTCTTTAGATGTAGATATAACTATATGTATTAGAATATTTATTCACACGTGTGCACTTCTCTTTGTAATAATTAATTCAACTATGAATTTGTAAAAAACAACTTATACAAATTTAATTATTGTTGAGTTGGTTTATGTGTTTGAATGTGTTGACGATGGTAGGTGATACTGCCAGTTCATGCCAATAACGCGAATTCTAAAATGAACTTCAAGTATGTCAATAGAACTTTGATCAACTGAAGTATTCAGCAAAGGCTTGTCTTTAAAGTTCAATGTATTTATTCACGGATACAAACACGATATGAAATAGTAGACGATACGTTTGATGCATGGACGATCAATAAGAAAACAGGATGGTGAAAAT
Organism: Oreohelix idahoensis; assembly: GCA_024509875.1. NCBI lineage: Eukaryota > Metazoa > Mollusca > Gastropoda > Stylommatophora > Oreohelicidae > Oreohelix > Oreohelix idahoensis. Next base: position 95,660 of record JAMPIV010000297.1, on the reverse strand, counting down.
CTGGCGTAATGTTCCTAATGGCAATATACGTCTTTCCAGTCAGTTCCATAATCAATATTCTTCCTCGCTAAACTAAAGTTCATACAATTAATCTGTCTTTATGATAGTTTCTAAGGCATCGGCCGTTGACCTTCTCCAAGGACATCGGGCTTAATATACATCTTTATAATACTTGATAAGGCATCCAAAATATACTGTCTTGCTCAATTAACTTCTTCCATAGACTGCTCAGACAGTTGATTAAACATTAGATCCACACGTTTCTACATCAAGATAAAATACATGTTAGCGACTATCCTTGGCTAACCTCTCCAATACGTGCCATGACCGAGATGTCGGCACTTCGTAATACAATTTTGCAATATATTAAATAATATTTCATCTCGTAGGATTACCACTACGTTTTTACAAGTGAAGCTATCAGCTCATCTGATCCATTCTTGAAATCCTGCCATGAGGACTCCAGCTAGATGCCAGTAATGAGTGGAGACATCACTTAAAATCATCAATAAGATTATTTATCAACACATGGGTGCAAGACTTACATATACATCTTGACATTGGCTTCTGATAAGAAAACCAGTCGTCCTCCATAGAAATAATTCCCATTCATCAGGGACACAATACAATATACTACGTACGATCAGTCCGGCTTGACCCTTCAACATCACTCTCTGACGTCATCCTCTAGATCTTAGAAACCCGTGCGCTAAGAGTCTCTCATACACTACATAGTGCACACACGTGCGTGATAAATCATACGCACAAATAATATTCCTGTCATAAGAATGGTGTGTAACCTTTTAACACAGGCAGGACCTAAGACAGCCATCTATGTAAAAGTACGCAACAGTTTCCTTATCACTCCCCCTTAAAAAAAAGTTAATTATATTAATCTTTTTTTTCTAAGTAATTCGGAGAGGTGAGTCATACCACATCGACATCTATAAAAATAATTCATAGTTAAAATATTATACCATAAAAAGAAAATGAATATTAAATAGAAATCAAGACAACTAAACCATAGCATGCATTAAAGCATACGTCCACAATCGACCTACTTTGGTACGATGTGGTGAAATTCAAAGAAAAAAATTCAAAGAAAGTTGGAAATCAGAACCAAAAGAATGGTAAAACCTCCAACTAAATTTCCAAAAGAAAACAAAACAAAACTAACACATGATTTCAAATGAAAAAAAAGGAAAAACAATGATGATATGTAACAAATGACAAGTGAATTATAAACCGAAAAATGAAATTAAAACACGCAAAGTGAATAAACAATGCATAATTCAACACGCTAAGAGAACAACACACTTAATGTTTCTAACATTACTAAGGTGGATTAATCATCTATAAGTATCAAAATCATGTACCATGAGTGGTAGATATAAGTATGAGGAGACACATATAAACTATTAAAGTTAGTGAATGTGAACTATACCACTACTTGAGAAACTTAAATTGATTCTAACTAATCAATATATTTCTTAATTAAAAACAATCACTAATTACTCATTCATTTAATTGCTAACAGTCTTACTAAGTGTTACTGTTATATTAAGAATCGTTAATAAAATATGAGAATCTGTTCTTTTATTTTCCATGCACGATGAAAAAATCTATTTCAACACATTACGTAGTCCAATATGTTCATTATGAATATTGACTATATCTGTATACAACAGACAACAGTGTTCCCGTACCAAGAAAATGGTAAGATCTAAAAAGTCATGTTTCAATGCAAACAATTAGTATATCCTGATAGTAATGTCGGTACGAATAATCCTGATCCATACGAAGTCTGTATAGAGTTTAGGCAAATAACATAGTTCAATGATCATCACATTCCACTTGAACGATTTTCTGTAGAGACGTTTACATTTCTGGAAGTTCTGGTTCGACAGGTTCGCTTGGACAGCGTGACAAACAGTCCGCAAACACGTTTTTAACTCCAGGTATTGAACGAATCTCAAAGCTGTATGGTTGTAAGGCGATAGCGTACCTTGTTGACTTTGAAGATTTAACGTCTTTTGTATTAAGAGCTTTGAGAGCCTTTTGGTCACTTTCAACAATAAAATGTGAGCCTAATATGTATCGTTCCAGTTTTGTAATAGACCAAACTAAGGCAAGAAGTTCCCTGTCCAGAACTGAATATTTCTGTTCGGTGGTCGTCAATTTTCTCGACACGTACATCACGGGGTGCAAGGTGCCTGAATATTCTTGCATCAAAACACCGGCGATTCCATATGATGACGCGTCACTACGAAGAATAAAAATAAGGTTTTTGTTAGGCAACCTTAAAACTGGAGCCTGTGAAAAAAATCTTTTAATTTCATCTAACGCGATTTGATGCTCGTTAGACCACTGAATTACGCTAGCTGTCCCTTTTCTCAACAAAGAAGAAAAAGGAGCAGTTATAGTAGACAAATGAGGGATAAACTTAGCATAGAACTGTATTAGTCCTAAAAGAGATCTAACTTGTGTTTTTTTTTGTCTTAGGTGCTGTGATGTTTAGAATTTTAGAGACATTACTGTCCTCTGTATACAGCATGCCATGACCAATACGGTGACCCAGAAAGGAGATGTCGTGAAAACCGACAAATGCCTTCGATGGCTTCGCTGTTAAAGTATAATCACGTAACGTAGACAGTAAAGCATTTAATCCCTGAATATGCTCATCCCATGAGTCGCTAAACAGACAGATGTCATCAATGTAAGTAATGACATCGGGACGATGAGAAAATACGCGACGCATCATGCGTACAAAGATAGCAGGTGCGTTTACTAATCCAAATGGCATAAAATTCCATTGGAATAGACCACGTGGTGTCGAGAAAGCGGTGAGTGGTTTTGCTTTAGGTGTGAGTGGCACTTGCCAGTATCCATTAGAAAGGTCAAATTTAAAGAAGGTAGAATGTGCTAATTTGACCAATAAGTCTTCCAAGAGGGGCAAAGGTTCGGCATCGAATTTTGTCACTTTGTTTAATTTCCTGTAATCTACGCAAAGACGAATATTGTTGTCTTTCTTTCTAATGATCACCATAGATGATGAGTATGGTGATGAAGATGGTTCAATTATATTTAATCGAAGCATTTCATCCAATTCCTTATCAACCTTATCACGAAAGTGTAAAGGGATAGGGTATGGACGGACTCGAATAGGTGTATCGTCAGTCAAAAGAATATCATGTTGGATAACTGACGTATGACCTGGGATGTCAGTGAGAACATCCTCATACGAGTGCAGAATTGAAGAGACTTGCTGACGTTGATCAGCAGAGAGAGTAGAAGAAATAGTGACGTCATTCCAATTCTCAGTGGAATGAAGCGGTACAACTGGTATAGGCAATTGTACATCATCAAAAGAAGATTCTTCTTCTTGGATAACCGATAAATTAGAGTAGTGTTGAATAGGAGGGGTGGGATCGTCAGTTGCTTGGAACACTGACTGTAGATAATCAGGACGTGAGTAATACTCCTTCAACATGTTAATGTGGAAGGTTTTATGTTTGCCATTAATATCCACGATGTAGTCAACATCGGATATTCTCGAGATGATCCTAAAAGGACCTCTCCAAGTAATTAGAAGACGATTGTTATGAAAAGGTAATAGAACAAATGCTTCGTCACCAGGAAGAAGCTGGCGAAGACGTCTATACTTGTTTGCAAATAGACGAGCTTTTTCTTTGGCCTGTTCGGATGATGCAGTAGCTAATCTACAAGCATCTATGATTCTCTTTCTCAACGAGATCACATACTCATAAGAGGATTGAGTTTCCTCTTCCATATTCTCTTCAACCAGTAAGTCGTGAATTAACGACATTGGTCCGCGTGGTTGCATGCCAAAAACAAGCTGGAATGGAGAAAAACCAGTGGCTTGATTTTTTACCTCGCGATATGCAAAAAGAGCAGCTGGCAGGACTCGGTCCCAATCCTGAGGGTGATCTTGAGTTATCTTACCCAACAACTGCTTGAGTGTCCTATTCAGACGCTCAATTAACCCATTGGACATCGCATGATAGATCGAACTGAGAGATCTATCTATTCCTAACATCTTCATAACCTGAGACATGGATTCGGAAATAAACTGGACACCATGATCCGATAAGATCTTTCGCGGAAAACCAATGCGTGAAAAGATCAACATCAATGCCTCTGCTACACTAGCCGATGAAGTGTTCTTCAGAGGTATGGCCTCAGGCCAACGCGTACACATATCAATACAAGTAAGTATGTGTGTATGTCCTCTGGCAGATGGTAGCATCGGACCAATGATATCAATTGCCATTTTATCAAATGGTCTAATAGGGATGTCCGCAGCCTGAATAGGAGCTGCATGAAATGGACCCCGTACTTTAACCTCCTGACATATCAAACATGAACGACAATAGAGAGTGACATCTCTATGGACGCCAGGCCAGTAGAATGCAGATAGCAATCTAGATTTGGTTCACGAAAAACCCATATGGCCTGCGCATTGCGAGTCGTGTGCATGCTGTAATATCCGAGCTCTCATAGAAGAAGGGACTAGAATCTGTGAACGTAAGGATGAATCCTTTTCCCGTATCAGCCTAACCAAAATACTATTTTTAAGAGCAAAGTCATATCTAGATTTTGCATTTCTGGTGTTGGTTTTATTTTTGTTGACAAATTGAAAAATATTTTTTAAAGAATCATCATTCTTTTGCAAAGTCGCAAACATCTCCCGTGAAATAGGAGAATCATCATCATAAGTGGCATTAACTGAAGGTTCAGCAGGTGTATCACGCAACATAACAGTAGCTTGCGCTCTGGTGACTACTGCATTCGCAGCCTGAATATGTCGCTCTTCCAATTCAGCAATTTGCTGAGGGGTACACTCTTTTATACCGTGTATTCGACCTAGAATCACATCGCTAATCGGATTCTGAAGCAGGCACGCAGAAAAAAATGGTGTATGTAAATTAATTATGGCTGTGGGAAAGGTTTCCACAGTGCCTCCAAAGGTGACGCATTTCACAGTATTGCCTGTAGCGCACAATGGGTCGATCAGCGAAGTCCGGACACCGACTGTGCTACAACCTGAATCAAATAAAATAGAGCATGGAATGGTGTAAAGTTTCTCTTCTTCTTTCCACTCTGTAAAGTGTCAGTCGGTATGCTCTGTAAGGAAGAGTGGTGTGTTGTTGAGATCAGGCATGCTCCAGTCTACCCAGCTGTAAATGGGTAACTCACCCTAGTCCTGAGTTAGGGAAGGCAAAGGCTCCAGGGGAAGCAGGCCCTAAACTTGGTCACTCCAACCGACGCAGGATGGTGTATGTATGAAGTAGAAGTGTAGAGTGTGATTACCGCGAATGGTGTACTGTTCGTGTGCTGACCAATATAACCACTCATACACTTGTGTCTACAAGGCACCAATGCAGACTGCTGGAATCTTTGTTTACTCAATTTATTCAGACGTACACACTGGGACATACGAGTACATCATGATATGTTGACATATCAATTTGTAGGTATACATAGCAGATCTGAAGTCATGACACATTCAGAAATAATGGGCAGTACATCAAAAGTTCAATGTCATGATATATTATGGCCGCATTCCCCTATCTGACTAAACGCGTCAGTGAAGGCAGATCGGTAAATAACTAAAGTTATTTGACGTCCATAGTTTGAAGCATATATTATGAAACCACGAAAGAGGGGGTTTCTAGCAAGATTGAGATCTCCTTGTCACTGTCCGATAATAGGATAAATAATCTGTTCTCTTGGCAGTGATCAAAACATATGATGACCAAAATCTAACATGGCCGCCTCCCTGAGTTGTCGTTCACTCATTCATAGGAAGGAGAATATAAGCCAGAGTTAATTTATAATGGGTATATAAATGATTTCATAAATGTTCCCATACAGCTCTACGATGATCAGGTTAATTCACGTAGCCATAACCGCTGTAGGAAAGTCTGTCATCTTTGTCGATACAAAACACGACCCTAGCGATACGAAGCACAATGTTCCATCTAGGTCGAATCGACATGAGATCATCAAAATAGGGTCTGGCAATACATGGAGTCCGAATTATACATTGTACCGTACCTTAGGAGAGTCTCTAACATAAACTATAGTAGAGATACCATCTCCTTTAGAAGAAAACCACTCCATGAATCGTATTTCCTTAAGAATCTACCAGCCCTTTGAAAAATGCGTACCCGCCATTATCACGGTACATCGGAACTCATCACGACTTGTCAAGACAACTCATACTTCCGCTAGACCGGAATAATAAGAATCTAGTCCCGCCTACCCATCCAAAATATACAATATAGGACTGATTCTACTTGTACTAATAATATGTAATACATATGAATTCAGGCCATAAACATAATAAGCAAATTAATATATTTTCTGGCCCTAAAAATAAGTACAAACGTAAGAGCAATCCATGCGCCGGATCAATATCAAGAACGATTACTCCTATAATCAAAAGTGTGAATCAAACATGGATTCTCTCGCTTTTACCATAGACAGCATTTTCATACACAAATGAATGAATGTCTATATTTTTCCCATATTAAATAGCCATATCGATTTTTGTAATATGTGCGTCAAAATATGCACGCAACAAATGGAATTTACATATCCTTTATTAAATTTAAGACAGCCCTGTCCCTGGTGTACTGACGCAGAAGTGGCCGTGCAGACTGCAGGTAGACTTGGCAAAATGTGTCCGCATTGCAGCGTCGTGATCGCCTTGGGCTGGAAAAGAGTTGTACATTCGGAACAAGCTTTCACCTGATTAAAATCAAGAGAACAAGACATGGCATTATGCGTATTAGTATCTTTATCCTGTTCATTGTTAGCCTGCGTATCTCTTAAAGCAACATTAGCATGTCGACGTGAATTGCTTGAAGATCTATCTCTTCGTCGCGATCGATTCTGACTATTGGCATTAAAATTGCTATAATTACTATTTCTGCCTGAGTTGAAATCTGGATGAGTACGCCAATTATTGTCCTCACTGTTGTGATTTTGGCCAAATGATCTATTCCAAGAACCCTGTATATTCTGAGGATTTTGTGATTGTGATCGCCAATTTTGTTTATTATTGTTTCCTTGATTATATCTGAAATTATTGTTACCAAAATCTTGTGATCTATGAGATTGGCCCCAAGAAACATTAAATGGAGCAGATTGCTGGTATTGTTTCCCCTCATAAAAATTACCATAGTTGAAATTGTCATTACTTCCCTTATTAAAGTATCTATCGTTACTCATCGAACGATGGCGTGAAACGTTCTTCTGTTGCATAGCGAAAGCAACAGGTAACTCATTTTTTATCTGCGCATTACTAATATCCATGTTTGGGTGAGCGGTGCAGAAATTTTTACAATTTTCTTCTAATTCTTTCATTGAAGAAGGTTTACGCTCATGCAAAAATGAAAGAAATGCAGGATTTACTGACGATAAAACTTTATCGCGCAGCAATAAATCGAAAAGACCGTCATAAGACTTTTCTACCTTGGACAATTCGATTCATCTTTCCAAGGTCAGCCGTATTTGGGAAAGAAAGTCACTGAAGTTCTTTCCTGATTGTGGTAACATAGTTTTAAAACGCAATGTGTATTGATCTTCAGTCATTTGATATTTTCTAAGAAGAGCGGCTCTAAGTGCGTCATAATCATTTTTTTCATTAGCACTAGTTGTATGATATACCGCCATAGCATCCCCTGTAAGTAATCTGGATAAATATGTACAATATAGTGTTTTATCCACGTTATAAGACCTACAAGTGGCCTCAAATCTGTCTAGAAAGAATATTACGTCGTCGGATGGTGGATTAAATTTGTGTAATTTTAGGTGAACTTCCCTAAAATTATCATGTCTAGATGAAGATTGGCCTTCATGAGTTTTCTGAGAATTAGCTTCATGAGCTAATTTAAATTGTTCAAATTCCATTTCCTTAATTTTTTGTTCATGTTGAACCTGAAGCTGATATTTTCTTGTATTTTCTTCAGCTATCAATCTCCTCTGTTCCATTTCCTTTTGCTTACATTCCATTTCAATTCTGAGTTGACTTTCTTTTTCAGCAGCTTTTCTCTCGTTTTCTTCAGCCTCCAATCTTTTCTGTTCTGTTTCACGCTGAAATCGTTTTTCCTCTAATTCAGCGGCTAATTTCATTTTTTTCTCAATTTCTTCAGCCTCCAATCTTTTCTGTTCTGCCTCAAATTTAAGTTTTTTATCATTTTCTTCAGCCTCCAATCTTTTCTGTTCTGCCTCAAATTTTACATTTTCTAGTCTTAGCGTTTCTAACTTCTGGGCCTTTTCATATTCTAAAAGCGCGAATGCTTTTACCTCTTCAGGAATCATCTGAAGGGCTTTAGCTTGTTTAATAAAATAATCTAGCGAATACATTATGATTAATAAGTAGTCACTCTACTTTTTCCTTGTTAAATGAAAATTAATTAATGTAGATTAGTTTTCCTTATCACTATAATGAGTGGTACTCATTCCTGTCCAAGAACGGTAAGCAATTCATATATAATTATCAATTATATTATTAATCAATACAATAAGTTATGTAATGTAATGTTATGATAAGACAAAAGCAATAGACAATTACGACAATAATGACAAGACAAGATAGTAAATGACAAATGAAAACATTTGCAGAAATGAAAAAAAGTTAAAATGAAAAAAATAAGAAATAATTTTGCAAAGAGTGCAATGATAACTGCAATAGACCAATAAACAAGACAATTGACAACACAGTGTATAAACATAGGTTTGTAAAAAAACTCAACGATAGTAAGGTGAGAATGGACGAATGTTACAAACAAGATACATCATAAAACCAAGGTACGAATAAAAATAACTACGAAAACTACAATGAAACTTGACAAAACAGTTAAACAGTCAGGTGTCACAGACCACCAGACACAGTGGACCTAGAATCCTTCGACACACAGGTGTCGGAACATTCCACTGCGGGAAGTCTGCAAATAAACTTATAGAACAATTATAAAGGCCCTGAGATGAACCTGGGATGTTCCCTTCATAATTCACATACCCAACCTCCCACAATAAACATAAAACATAGAACAAGCAACTTACATGAATAATATGTGGACATAATCAAAAGATGAGGCACAGCTAAAAGCAATACAGTGTAAAAACGATACTACGTTTATACTTATCTCGCCCGCAAGAAAAAATAATATGCCTCGTCTCCGTAGGTGTACGTATGAGAAATCGTAATACTTCTTCTTGAGTAATACAATGCTCGTATTCAACACTGAGGACTGAAAGATGAGGTCCAACTTAGTCCTTGACCTTGAGAAAACCGTTATCCGGAGTACGTATACAGTTTGAAAATCCACGTATCTCAGTATACTGTAGGACTACACGAGGTCGTTCCCTTATTGAATCCAGCGTAATTCAAGACACACTGTGCCGCCATATTGTTGAGTTGGTTTATGTGTTTGAATGTGTTGACGATGGTAGGTGATACTGCCAGTTCATGCCAATAACGCGAATTCTAAAATGAACTTCAAGTATGTCAATAGAACTTTGATCAACTGAAGTATTCAGCAAAGGCTTGTCTTTAAAGTTCAATGTATTTATTCACGGATACAAACACGATATGAAATAGTAGACGATACGTTTGATGCATGGACGATCAATAAGAAAACAGGATGGTGAAAATCTGGCGTAATGTCCCTAATGGCAATATACGTCTTTCCAGTCAGTTCCATAATCAATATTCTTCCTCGCTAAACTAAAGTTCATACAATTAATCTGTCTTTATGATAGTTTCTAAGGCATCGGCCGCTGACCTTCTCCAAGGACATCGGGCTTAATATACATCTTTATAATACTTGATAAGGCATCCAAAATATACTGTCTTGCTCAATTAACTTCTTCCATAGACTGCTCAGACAGTTGATTAAACATTAGATCCACACGTTTCTACATCAAGATAAAATACATGTTAGCGACTATCCTTGGCTAACCTCTCCAATACGTGCCATGACCGAGATGTCGGCACTTCGTAATACAATTTTGCAATATATTAAATAATATTTCCTCTCGTAGGATTACCACTACGTTTTTACAAGTGAAACTATCAGCTCATCTGATCCATTCTTGAAATCCTGCCATGAGGACTCCAGCTAGATGCCAGTAATGAGTGGAGACATCACTTAAAATCATCAATAAGATTATTTATCAACACATGGGTGCAAGACTTACATATACATCTTGACATTGGCTTCTGATAAGAAAACCAGTCGTCCTCCATAGAAATAATTCCCATTCATCAGGGACACAATACAATATACTACGGACGATCAGTCCGGCTTGACCCTTCAACATCACTCTCTGACGTCATCCTCTAGATCTTAGAAACCCGTGCGCTAAGAGTCTCTCATACACTACATAGTGCACACACGTGCGTGATAAATCATACGCACAAATAATATTCCTGTCATAAGAATGGTGCGTAACCTTTTAACACAGGCAGGACCTAAGACTGCCATCTATGTAAAAGTACGCAACAATTATCAATAACTTTAACTCTTGTAAATAAATAAGAACTGGTGATTAATAAAAAGTAACTCTCATCCTGGAATATATCGGCTGTCATAAGCTTAATTTTAGAAAAGAAAGTTCTTTGTTTAGCCGGCTAAAAATGGGATTTGCAAAAATGCTAAAGTGCCGATGCTGCTGGTTTCGAAGATTCGTCTGTGTGGTGGGGGCACGTTTCCAGATCAGTCAGGAAGTAACCGCTCCTGGTCAAGGCAAGAATCTTCATAATCCCTGGAAAGTAGGTTTCAAGTGTCAATTACAAGCTTTGAGCCACAGAATGGTAGTACAGCAAATGGTCTCCCGGGACGTACCACAAATAGTCGGAGCGCCTCGCGCTGGTATCACACACTTTAGAGGGAATAAGAGAACAAATTCCGCTGCCAAATCTGTGTTTTCCTAATGTTAATCAGGCGCCTTTCTTGCTGTCCGTCAGCCGTTTGTTTTCTCAGATTGTTTACTCTCCCTGAGCGTATATCATATTACTCAAGGACATGATGAAAACTCACCATTATTTCAGTTAATTTAAAGAAAAATGTGTGACTGAACAGCGGCAAGTGATTGTGCCTGAAGGAACATATTAAAGTTTACATACATTCACAAAATGATAATATACAAATATGCACAGGTTGATGTAATCACTTATTCCCTGCTCCATTCGGAGTCGTGGGTTACCTCTGCTTTTGGTTCTTCCGTGAGAACTAGCATGAAGCAATCAGCAGCGCTTGCTGTGGTGGTTCATGAATGTATCCTTTTCACATGCTGAAGTTACCAGCCTAGTATGAATCTTCAACACCACTAGCAAGTATAAACATGTCAAATTCAAAGAAATATGTTACAACTCACCTCAATAAATGAGAAATCTTAGACTTCCTGCTCAGGTAAAAAGTCTTGGCAACTTGATATAAATGCCTAGAACACACGTTGGAGTATTTAGTTCTATTAACACTCCCTCTGCGACTTTGTGAGTAAGTCCTGATTAAGTCCGGTTTCTGTATGAATAACTTAGGGTTTCCTTGCTGTAGTGTTCAGAAGTGTTCCTCTAAGTCCGATACTAGATAAAGTCAGAATCTTTTCTTCTATTGTTTCCTGGCTTCAATCCGAGCTGTCTACTTGACGATTTCGAGAATGCAGTGCCGTGTGTCTAAAAAGTCTCAGACTTCACCCACGCACTCTTGTTGTCTACTACTAGGCAACTCCCAATCAGAGCGATTGTATATGACCTCGAATTGCCAAACCAATGGCATTCAAAGTACATGTTATGATAGAGTAGTGCTTATGGAATTTCCTGCGTGACTGATACGTTTGAGAATTTAACCAGCCACTTTCCATAAATGGAATTGCGATTTCCGTAAAGTGTTGTCCCAGTTTACTTATATCACACTTCCCGCTCACTCTTCAAAATGTCTTTCAAGATAGAATGTGTTTATATATAATCACCTATCCCAAGTAATGAGAGGGAATAACGAAAAAGCAAACGAGCCATAATGTCACAGTCAGACCGAGTACCACAAATACATACTTTCTGAGAGCAGGAAAGTCAGCACATAATAAACCAAATATAAGTCTACCGTCTATTCAGGACTGTGCAAATGACTGGGCGATAGTGGTAGATCTACCTGGGCAAGGGACATGCCTGGAAATGATTAGAAGATCTCGAAAACGACCAGATATAGTACTACACTCCTCAATGAAAACACCAGATTATAATGACTGAGGTGACAGTGCCATTTTAATCCAGATTAGACAAGCAACACTCGTTCAAATTGGCTAAGTATAATGATCTGGTCATGGACTTGAGACATGCTGGGTTCGCAGCAAAAGTTATAGCTGTTGAGGTAGGGGCAAGAAGTCTAGTGGCTGCCTCAATGTATGATCTACTGAAACTATTGGGTGTGACAGACAGTCAAGAACGAGGGCACTTAATGGGTTCGGTGAAACGGTGGAAAGGGCATTGTGTTGGCCATGGAGCAACTGATTGAAGGTGAAAGTTGCAACCAAGGTGGAGTAGGTTCAATTCCCAGCGTAAGTGGGAAAAGACAACAGGAGATGGACACTTGGGAGACATGACTGAAGTTGGCTGCTCCCTCAGAGTGTAAAGAAGAAAAAGCCTCAGAGTGTAACGAAGATAAAGGGACGAAACGCGTGTCCCGTGAGGGGACTATTTCTGATGATCAGACTGCCTCTTGTTTTATCGCTCTGTACAGAGTTTCTTATCGTATCTGATGCGCGTATATTCGTAAACATAGACCTAACTATGTGTGTGTGTGTGTGTGTGTATATGTATGTATATATATATATATATATATATATATATATATATATATATATATATATATATATATATATACATATATATATATATATATATATATATATATATATATATATATATATATATATATATATATATATATATATATATATATATATATATATATATATACTGAAGCACATTAAAAACGCACCACCTGTATAATCCAGGAACAGAGTGTGAAATGTAAATATAAGTGTGTACAAGTTTACATATTTGGAATCTTTATTCATTTTCCTATGAATCCATGCTGGTCATTAATTTGTACATTTGATTGTTATGAAATTCATTGCATTCTGTGCAGGCAAGGGAGAAAACCAAAAATACAAAAAAAAATGCACGTGCGTTATCCTGCTGGAGAAGCTGCAAGTCTGGATAAATTGTGAACGCAGGAGCAACCAGTGCATCCAGAACCTCATCTCGATATGTCACAGCATTAACATTTCCACGGAAGACGTGAAGAGGCAAGCGATGGTGAAAACTGAATCCTCCCCAAATGTGAATACTGCCACCTCGAAATCGGTTGACACAGCAATCTGCAAAGCGCTCTTCACACCGTCGCTAAATTCGCATACGTCCATCTGCAAAGGATATGTTGAATCTATTCTCGTCTGTGAATAGGACAGCATTCCATTGCAGTCTAGTCCATCTGATATGTTGCTCTGCCCATTGCAGGCGCTGCTAACGATGTCTGTGAGTCAAGTTTGGCCCAACATAAGGTCGTCTTGCAGTAAGGCCTGTATCTCTGAGTCGTCGTATGACTGTCATTGAGAGACTTGCCCATGTCTACCCACTATTGCTCTTGCTTGTTTGACTTTCCGGGAGAGTACGGTTCCTTAGGTGACTCAGCACAATATGACGATCTTGCGCAGGGGTAGTAACTCGTGGTTTGCCACTCCGAAGTCTATCCCGGGCACTGCCAGTGGTTCCGTAACGTTCATTGAGACGTACAATAATGCTGTGGTGGCAATTCATCCTTCTGGCAATGGCCTGCGAGCTCATTCCGGTCTCCAACATACCAATGGCTCGTTGGCGGTCGTTTTCAGATAGTCGTGGCATTTCAAGCACATGTACTGGTTGTTTTGTCTCAACGGCCTTTTTATACCGATTATACTGCCACAACGCGTACACATTTTCAGGGTCATAGCTGTTGGGAATCGTGTTGCACGTGTAACTTTCATCGTTTTCATGTAGTCTGTACACACACCCGTGGGTTGAATCTTGCACTTTCCATTCCAGCAGCCATTCGCTCTCTACCTCATGGCAAACACGGGGAAAATCCATTCCCACACTTTTTTTTGCCAGCTTCTCGGCATCAGTATATATAATAGTGGTGCGTTTTTAATGTGCTTCAGTATATATATATATATATATATATATATATATATATATATATATATATATATATATATATATATATATATATATATATATATATATATATATATATATATATATATATATATATATATATATATATATATATATATATATATATATATATATATATATATATATATAAATATAAATATATAAATATATATATATATATATATATATATATATATATATATATATATATATATATATATATATATATATATATATATATATATATATATATATATATATATATATATATATATATATATATATATATATATATATATATATATATATATATATATAAATTTTTTCTTGATTCTTCTATGCGCAACTTTTGGTGTTTTTTTAGCATGTCATTTCAACATGTTTTTAGCATATACGGAGTGCCTCTTCCCTTGTCATTGTACACTTAAACGTTCTGGGGACTTGTGGGCATTAGTTACTTGATTTAGTTTGGTTTACTTCGTATATTCTTTTTTCAAATACTGTAAATAAAATTATGTTTAAAAATATTTGTGCACGTTTATTGATTTTTAGAAACATTTATTATAATTAAAATACTTTTTGCATTGAATTGGTGTAGTTAATAATATTTTGTTGATGTATTTGCTTATCCTTAATCATTCGCATTAGCTCATTTAGCTGTCTTACGCTTACCCTTGTTTTTGGCAACATAACGTTTTCTCTGTGTTGTGTTGCTCTATTGGTAGGACAATGATAAGGGGCGCGTATGGAAATATATTTCTGGCCTCCCTGTTGAAGTTATAGTGTTGAAGGGTGTGAGACCTCCGGGCAACGCCGGGTACTTCCAGAAGAATGAAAATATTATTATTATTATGTGCTGCGCTGATATAGGTGATCAGCAGGTCGGGCTTACAGGTGGCCGACTGGGTGTGTGTGTGTGAAGCTATCAAAGTAAGCGAATGCATGTGGTTCTGGAACAAACACGAACAATCACACACCATAATGCACATAACAGGTAACACTGCGAACTCTGGTAAACCTCCTAGTCAGAAGAATGAAGGGACGTCTGAAACGTCTATACACTGTTTATTATACTGGTACAAGCGACACATCAAATGTAAACATCCTGGTAATACAGTACATAGGCACATTGTAAACAATTCACTGTCACTGGTACAGTTCAAAGCACATCATGGAAAAAACATCGAGTAAATATTCTTTTCACCTTCCCTGGCAATACAATATATAAGCCGTATAAGTTCCTGGCTTTTAATCAATGTAAATATCCTTTTCACCTTCTCTGGCGATACAATATATAAGCCGTATAAGTTCCTGGCTTTTAATCAATGTAAATATCCTTTTCACCTTCTCTGGCGATACAATATATAAGCCGTATAAGTTCCTGGCTTTTAATCAATGTAAATATCCTTTTCACCTTCTCTGGCGATACAATATATAAGCCGTATAAGTTCCTGGCTTTTAATCAATGTAAATATCCTTTTCACCTTCTCTGGCGATACAATATATAAGCCGTATAAGTTCCTGGCTTTAAGCAATATAAATATTCTTCTTACCTCCTCTGCTCTGGTAATACAATATCTAAGACACATTGCACAATATAAATACTAGCCAGATATCCTAGGCTTTAGAAATATCTCGGGGAGTCTCCAACGTTTCTATCTCACCACAAATATCTTCCCCGAACACACAGTTAGAAAACATGGCTGACCAGTCCGGTCAAACGCCCAGATCGAACTGTCACGGGATACCGCATATCAGTCCCGCTCAAACAGTCACACATGCGCGGCTAACCGCGAAACGTAAACTGAACTCAATCTCAAAGGTTCGAGAGAATTCTGGATCAAATATTTTTAAACCAGTCAATGAAGATAACTAACGTCTGGCCTGTACATATAAGTATTACAACGTGTAAACTCCCCTTGACTACAAAATATTAAAATCTGTCTTAACAGTCTACACTGATCCCCCGGGAAAAAAATGATAACATATTTTTTTTTTTTAATTACATCAACAAAAAACAAGAGGTCGGAATAGTTCTAATATCCGCATACAAGAATTCACCTATGTAAAGTTCTATGAATACATCGACAAAAAATATAAAAAGTAAGTGTAAAGTAAAAAAATGAAGCATACAAAGTAATCAGCCAAGTATACAAATATAATAATTCTCAAACAAAGTGTAGTACGATCCTTGATACCCCGATCAAATATATAAAATATTACTGCTTATAAATTCAAAAACTATAGAGATAAAGTAGGGAGGTTGTGTTCAACATCGTCTTCATAGCCCGCCGCCAGGTTGGTTCTAACAAGCAGTACGCCATAGTAAACGATTCACAAAAACTGTTAGCTTTTCCCCTCTCCGCAATACCCATTTCCTCTACAATACAAGCCTTTTGACAGACCGACATGCATAGTTAGTTTCAAACGGAGTGATAGAATAAAAGAAACGGAGGAATGAAATGAGAGAAGGAAAATGCAACCTTGACAAGCGTTGGTTTTTTAAATTTCAAACTAGGACGACAGGCGACAGCTGACGTCACAGCCCTTGCTTAGTCTAACACTAAACGCGAATGAGTGGTTGAAAGTTTGAAAAAATACTACTAAGCCATGGTTACGCTGTTGCTAAGGGCATATTTTTTCCCAAAAAGGTTAAAGTTAAATAAAGCAGTAGTGTCTGCTATTGAATGAGAGGAAACCCCACCGCCTGCCCTACCCCGTTCATTAGTGGCGCAGTTTGAATGTATAACCACTTAGATAGGGATACGATTAGTATAAACACACAGACAGGCTCGCATTTCCTGTATACAGTGATAATATTTTCTGATGAAATCCTAACGCGTTGCGTCGTTTTGAAAAAAACGAACGAGCGAGAGAGAAATGTAAGTGGGGAATTTGCATGGAGGCATAATTGAAAAGATAGCTTATGCAGTGTGATACTAAAATGGGAGAGAAAGGATGGCCCAATGAAACCTAGATGAATAATAAAATAAAAGCAAGGACAGTTGACAAATAAAATGCTAATATTTGTTTATCAGAAGATAATACTACCCATAATGTTATAATATTTTACAGTAAAAACGATTAGATAATAACAGAATATTGTAAAGAGAAGACACAGAGACATACACATTGTAGTCCTCGCCCAACTTTGCCCGTAGGGGAAAAAGGGGGGTGGAACGGTACCTTTTTGAAAGTGTAATTTATTTTGAAAAAAAAAAGAGGCTAGTGGGCATAACATAATTCGATTGGCTGTGGTAAAATAGACTAAGAGGAGTGATGAAAACGATTTGAAACCAGCATTAGTTGCCATTCAAAAATTAAAATCTCACAAGTAGTGTTAGCTTCAGACGCAAGGGATACATGACCAGTGCCTTCGCTGTTCTGCATCAGTGGCGAGCTGAATGTGACCATTGATCGCCGGTTAACCTACAAATTGTGTATTATTTCATTGAGGCGGTAAGATAAACATTTATATAAATCTTGTTATTGATATGTATCTGTATTATTGAATGTGTATTGTCGTGAAATATTCTAATCCACATATATAAATTATCAGGTAAATATAAAGCCTAATAAATACATATAATAAAGAAAGGAAGAAGAATGGTAAAGAACAGTGCTGTCACAATGACAGTACTCGAAATCCCCTTTGTTTTATGCTTCGTCTGCAAATTGTAACGTTTCCACGTTAAATATAAGCCACTGCATAAATACAAGCGTTTCCACAACACATTAAAACGGGTATTGCATTTCTAAGAAAAACATTGAGAGGCACACTGCGTAATGACCTAAATTAATCCTAACATTAATTATACTACGTTACCAAAACGAACGAACAGATGGACTCAAATAGAAAGAAGGGAGGGCTGAAAATCAGGAACGCATGCAACACTAAACACGTGTCTCGCTATTAATGCCACCCCCAACAAGCGTAACGCGATATACAATTACTACTATCACGCGTGTAAGGCCACATGCACTAACTTTTTTTCAGACGGACAGTGATAAAAACACTAACCTTCCCGGAGTTAGGTTTTAAAATCCTGAAAAACGCTTATTAGAAAAGATGACATTAGATGGGTTTACGTTTGAAAACATTACAGTACCCAGACAGCACATCTTCGAAACAGGAGGTAGAAGAAATTGCATATTTTGAACGCAGCCACTTAGCTCTTTTAAATTTGTATATTTGGGTTCCTTAGGGCTTGCTGACAAAGAATATGTAAAACGTTACGCAAATAGTCTAGGAATTAATAAATTATAACCAAAATAAAATAGTGGGGATGCCTGACAGCATGAAATCATTTCTGCTCATAAAATCTTTTTATAACGTGTTTGAAAAAACCTTACGTTACGGAAATAGCCTACCATGTTAACTCCTAATTGATTGGAGCGCAACAAATATAAGACTAAACACGATTGGTCGGGCTATAAATACTATCGTGTGTTGTTATGGGAAACGAATAGAAGGGGTACTTTTTTGAAAAGATGTGGAGACGTGGTTTCATTGGGTAGAGCTGCGAATATACTTGATTCAGAGCGTCTGTTCATTGCCACATCTTGTAATAAACCTACTAAGAAGCAGTACGTTGAGCACCAGTGTATATTTTATATAAAATAAAGCCTGGAACACCGGCAGATCGGAGTTGTGCTATATCCATTGCCAGTCAACGAAACTGTTTATTATTCTATGAATTGTGGTAAGCTTGAAATATTCAATATCTTTTAATGAAAATTGAATGTAAATTGTTAATTTATGCCTGTATATATGTGTAGTTCAGTAGCGAACATGATGTAAAGCCTATAATGCTCCAGCCTGAACAGAAGGTGTCGGAGGAAAGTAAAACTGCATGGAATGGCCAAACAGTACACTGACACCTAGATTATTGATTAGACAGAAATAATGCTGGAATTGCAGAGGCGTAGTAACCATTAGGGAGGGAAATACTGGTATAAAGTATTTCAGATGAAGCTGACAGTTGGCCTAACGCTCTGAACTCAATGTTTGTGATGTATTGTGCTCAGTGTAGAAAGAGAGTATAAATTAGTTATGACGTAGAAGGTACATCCTTCTTGTTTTCAGGGACTGTAGTCTTAACGTTATTGAGCAGTACCTGGTCAGAGCTTTGCTGAAGCCAGAGGTGGACAGCATACTCCTTGGTCCATATAGCAACCAGTGGGGTGGCTCCAGAACTTATCGAGCAGAGGAGCCTTTTTCTGCAGTCATCACTCAAGATAAGAGAGTGTGGCCATGGAGCTCAACATTATGTACCCCCATCTTAAAATGACAGTGTAAAATACAATTAAGAGGGGAATTTAATTGTTTTAATATCAGGAACTGAGAACATCTCCAATACTAGTTCCAATAAAGACAAACTATTGAAGTCATGATGACAAATACCAACAGAGCTTGAACAAAACAAAACCAGTATTACCTCATATTACTACTACACCACTGACACACATAGGATACTATTAAAAATACATGTCACTACAAGATTCATATTGAGAAATTCTGTACATATAACTTGTAATTAAAATTGATTGTGATTCCTGGTTCCATTTGTATTTGAATCAGGACACATATACCTTCATGACAGCACTGAATACATATTGTTATTTGAAAAGTTATCAGTGACTCCTTTAAGATATCCTCATAGAGTGTTTTATGTATGTGAGTGTCACAGTGTTGTCAAGTGTGGTGGAATAAATTAAATTGTTTATCTGTCTGTTGTTGTTATGACTTACACTTCATCATACACATACCCTAGACATATAACGTAGTCATCACACTATTCCAGAATAATTCTGACTGAGGTATACATATGTGGCAGCAAGTAAGGTTATATATAATACACTACTCTTATTAGATATATATACCTTCACAGCTGATCTCAGTCAGTACACTAAGTCCCCTATAAATATTTATAACATCCCACTTTACCACATGTATGCCTTATTGATGCGTAGAGGCACCATCAGAAAGGCGCCAAACTAAACCGTTGTGTCATGCCACAAATGTTATTAGGAAAGATTATCACCTTGTATTAAAGCCAGACAGGCTTATTTAAACTGTGGGAGTTGTCGTGAAACGAGTTGTGTAAACCCACTTCTTAGTTAAATCCCTATGTCGAGAACCCAGCCAATCAACGAGCACCGTTCACCAGTCTCTGAGACAGAATAAAATTAAACTTAAGCCCTGTTTTTTCGGATGTGGGTCGCGGCCATCTTGTCACGCAATATGGCGGAATAAACAGAATAAAATTAGGCTGTACGAGGCATGAGACCAAACTGCAGACAACCAATCAGCTTGCCCCACCAGGAACCAACCAAACGCTTTCACCTGCCTATATAATGGGGCGAAATTTTATGCAAAAACACGCAACACCGACACGAAAAGCCAGAGAGACGACCGACTGAATAAGAGGAGCTGTCAACTTTGATTTATTGCTTACCTGCGTGCATTGACCTAGCGGACTGCTCCCTAGTCGAGTCACTGGCCTGTTTAAATCTTAGAGGGTAAATATATTTACGATAACCTTGTAGGAAAATAGGCCTTCAGCAGATAATATGTTTGTATTTGTTGTGTGTCATTTATACTACCTACACCTGTATATATTTTATATAAATTGTTTCAATATGAACGTATCAGGTTACTGATTGTATCTTGGGGCATTAGGTATAATGATTGTATTTCCTGATATGATTGATGAAGACGAAGTCTAATAGGACTCATACTTCAACCTATTGTCTCCTATAACTTCAGTCTATAACTTCAATCTATTATCTCAGACCAACTGAAATATAACCAAAACAGTCCTTGTTAGGACTCAACCTATTGTCTCCTATAACTTCAATCTATTATCTCAGACCAACTGAAATATAACCAAAACAGTCCTTGTTAGGACTCAACCTATTGTCTCCTATAACTTCAATCTATTATCTCAGACCAACTGAAATATAACCAAAACAGTCCTTGTTAGGACTCAATCTATTGTCTCACATAACTTCAGTCTATTGTCTCAGATAACACCAACCTGAAATATAACCAAACAGTACTCGTCTCATATACTCCTATCATAAGAACATAACAATATTGTTAGGATATATGTTAACAGCTAGTATAGCACTTGTCAGAGAGGGCCTGGTATAGTATAGGGGGAAGGAAATGGTTGTATCACATCTAGGTGTACATATTATGGGATGTATTCACGTATTGAATTTATATTATTGGATGTATTCATGTATTGAATTTATATTATTAGATGTATTCATGTATTGAATTTATATTATTGGATATATTCATGTATTAATTTATCAGAAAGAATGTTTTGCAAGTAGACACCTGTCTTGTCTCGCTATTGCTAAATCATACTGAGCCATGTTGTCATTCATCCAACATGCAGACACCTGAGACACGCTCATATAATATACAATAGAAATAGGTGGGCTTGAGGACAGAAATTAGCCCCTATTTTTCCTTGTTACAGGTTTTATTCGTGTCATCAAACTGAGGTCGTATGTCCAGTCAATCCAGCTGCCTGGAACTTCACAGGAGCACAGAGATTGTACATGAGATACATCTTTAGTCCCCCTCAGTCTTGGGTGGGCTAACGAAACGATCAACAGCGGGTGTTTTGTGTCAACCAAACTAATAAGGACAGATCTTTTGAGAGATGAGTACACATTAGTACCATTTCTGTCAGCATTGTGAGCAAATTAACTGTCAGTGACGAAAAAGAGATTTAGCGTAGCAAGAGACAATAAAAAGATTATAGCTGATAAATTATACATAATTAACAGCACAGCTGATACATGTATTATAATTGAGTAATTGAGCTGGTATAAATTTTGTGTTCCTATAATTGGAAGACTTGTAATATACAAGTGTATATATATATCAGAGGCACATCTCCAATCCAACCTGCAAGTCTGGAAGGAAGAGCTGGAGAAGAGAGGGATGGTCATAAGCAGCTCTAAAACAAAATCCATGGTGATATCACGAGAAGAAAGAAAACATCAGATTAAGTTGGGAGAACAGGTCCTGGAGCAGGTCGACCACTTTAAAAATCTCGGAGCTATTATAGACCGAAAGGGAGGCATCAAAGAAGAGTTGGCCACTCGAAAAGCAGCGGCTGGGAGACTTTTTCAGGCCATAAATCGTGGATTCCTCAGCAAGAAAGAGGTTGGTAAGAAAACGAAGATGGCTGTATACCGCTCCACCTATGTCCCAGTCTTGACATATGGATGCGAGTCGTGGGCAATGACTACAACCCACAAAAGCCAGATCCAAACCTCAGAAATGAGGTATCTGAGGAAAGTGGTTGAAGTAACAAGAAGAGACATGGTCCGCAACCAGACGATCCGTCAAGGCCTAAAATCCAATCCGCTGCAGACCCAAATAGAACAGTCCCAACTAAGATGGTTTGGCCATGTCTGCAGAATGGGAGAAGATCGGCCACCACGACAAGCATGGGAAACAAAGAGCAAGGGATCCAGACCTCCAGGACGACCCAGAGTCCGCTGGGAGGACAACATTAGACAATCTTTGAAGGACCGAGGACTAGAATGGAACCAGTCCAGGAAGAAGACAGCTGATAGAATGGTCTGGCGCTCTCTCTTCCAAACCTCTACACCTCACGGTAGAAGGGGAACGACTAAGTAAGTAAGTAATAATTGGAAGACTTGTAATATACAAGTATATATATATATATATATATATATATATATATATATATATATATATATATATATATATATATATATATACATACATACATACACACATACACACATACACACATACACACATACACACATACACACACACATACACACACACACACACACACACACACACACACACACACATATCAAAATCTTTATTCTCCATAAAATACATTAATATGTACAGACATGATATAATAGATACAACATGGCATATAGGAGAATCATTAGAATTTACATAAAGTGTTGAAGACGTCTCAAGTAGTTATATGTGGGTGTTTTTACATCGAACCTTTGTGTTACACATACATAAAATTTTTTAAGCTTTCTAAAAGACATTGGCATATAATGATATGATATAACCTGCCAAAAAATGAGAATTATTGAAATTTACAAAATGTGTGTGGAATACCATTCAAGTTGAGCAATATGGTTGTTTTTACATGGGGGTTTTATCAGAATTTCTGTTTGCCATAAAAAACTTTGACAGCTAGTAGAGTGAGATATTAAATATAGCATCAAATACAATAGTAGTTTGGTATAGTAGACAGAGCACAATTGAGATTAGACGGTGGGGAAAACATTTCAGCAATTTAAAATGGGTGTTTTTTACATCGAAGTTTCCATATTCTGTAAGAACCTATAATTGCACTGATACTGACATATTTACATAAAACCTTTGCTTCAAATTTCCGCAACCCTAGCGACATTAATCCACTCACACACTTTGCATGTACATGACCCAAACTACCAATTATCAGTACGATTACATGCGTACGATAGCCTAGTTCGTTAATTTCTGCAGCCAATGGATAGTACTTATCAAATTTATGTTGGTAACATTTATCTAAATGGGCGTCATATGGTATTGCTGCCTCTACTATAAAAGCTGTTTTGTTCTGTCGATTGATTATCGTTAAATCAGGTTTTACGGCATGTGTCTTAAATGAGGTGTTACTGCTGTTACATACATACATACATATAGTGTTTATACTAAATAAATAATAAGGAAATTGTATTTGAAGACTTGTCAATTTTATCATTGTTAAGTAAAATCTGTTTCCTTGTCTTAATATCACAGTTAGTTACACAGCGGAGGTGGCAATTTATGTCGGTCTCCTCTCTACTAATTTTTCGAGATCAGATCATTCACAGCCGTAACTAATTTGTGATACCAGTAGTTCTCTCAGACACTGGGACTTCACCATTTTCTGCAGAAATTATATTTCTGTAATTGTCAGTACTATACTGATCCTAGAGCCAAATAAAACCTCACGCCACAGGAGTGAATGAAAAGACATAGTTGAAAGTAAAATATGACATTATTATGACATAAGACCAGCAAACCACTGGCCGTCTTCAGCAAGTCACCGTGTTTGCACACGACTTTATATAATTAACTATCATTTCTTCTATGACAAGGAATGTATCAAACGAATGTTTGAAGATTACCTGATGATGAATAGGGCACCAAATCAGATAGGAATGATAGCTATTTATTTAGCAACTTCACTGATCTTGAAAATGTTGATAATGTTTAATTGTTTAGAGATGGAGATAGGTGTATGATGTACTGAGGAGGCCTTAATCCTCTGATTTCAGGGTTCTATCTTGAGACAATCAGTGAGAAACTTACCAAAATATACGTACTCCTGAAGCTGCAAGCTCGAGGCAAAAACTACCTGTTTGCCTTTATTCTAAAGAGTCGGAAGCAGTATTCAGATGTTGCAGTCGGGAAGAAGGTGGTTGTGAGAAGGACATCCCAAGTTCTACGACACAAAGTTAAGCCCAATTGTCCACGGGAGTGTGTTAGTTCATTTAACCATACTCTCCATCATTAATATATCAATCAGTTTTCTTGACATGATGATACAAGTTGTTCTTCCGAAGCGTGCCCATTCATAGGAGTTATTGCTTCATCAGAACACTTCCAGTCAGGAACAATTTATATTAATAATAACCGACACAGTTGTTGTTTTAATTTACTTTGCTGTAAATAGATTGCATTATCTTTTGAGTTTTAAATAGTCCTGTATCCCAGCCATTGGGATACAGGCAAAATAAATTGTAAAAAAGATTTTCATTCAAAATTTACTCAGCGACTTGTTTAATTACTTGTTCATTAAGTTATAAGTGACGTTGTTGTCGTTTTTATTAACATTACATTGCATTATACCCCAGACACGTAGCCAGATAACATCCAGACACCATAAAATATATAATTAGGTTCAAAATATATAGCAGATTGAGGTCGTAGGGTGGTAGCAGACAGGTACCCTGAGAACAACTTCATCAACAATTAGATTCAGGGACTTGCATAGCTGACCTCACATCTGTAGACAATTAATACTTAACCGTTTACATCAAAACCCACCACACAAAGTAAAGTATAGACAGATAATGGGACAATCATACGAAGAACGACAACCTCAAAGAAGAATGAAGTATACGAAAGTATAAATTCGCCATGACACCATCACAATCAAGCGTTGGGTGAGGAAAAGAAAAAAAAAAGAAAAAAAATATACCTCACAACCTCGGAAAAAAATATTTTCCAAAGTACCAATATCATGCTACCTAGTTACCCCTAGCGCACAATGAAGCGCTGGGCAAAGAAAAACATTACAATGACAGAAAAAATTACATTTTCGCCTGTTTTCATATTCTTGAAAACTACAGTACTGAAATATATCGCAATGATGAGTTACATTAAAAAAATTAGTGGCTTTATTACAATAATCATATGTTCATCATTTCCAAACACAGTAGCACACGAATAGAACAATAGTGCAATGGTGTATATAAACGATTCAACATACCATCACAAAAAACCACATCATATATTAATACAATACTCTCTAATAGACTGTGCTATAACAATATACAATATTCAACATCATCTGCCATATCGAATAAGCTCCATATATAAGATGAGTCCCGTAGGCTTAGAATGTCCCATGGTAAGAAGACACCAAGATCTAGTGTAGAGTCACACTGCCGATAAGTTAAACTGGACCAGCAAATCTTGTGGAATATCAACAGTAGACGGTTGAAACTAACAATATAGCCGTTCTGACTCTCATGGAGAAGCATACACTGAGAAAAAATACAAAAGAAATCTCTGTTTGATAAAGGAAAAAATGTTATGATATACAAAAAATTAATTTTAATTTATCGAATGTGGCCATATAAACTTCCGACCCCTGTATGGTGATAATCAAACCTTCCTCCGTTACATAATAAAAGGTAACAGAGAAAGTAGTACAGACTAAACCAGAATCCTGAATTAACCAGGGTCATAAAAGTATCTGAGAAAAACAGCAGCATGTAATTTATATAAAGAAATGTCGTGAGTATACACATGATACCCACTTCAAAAGGCAATCTAGTGGATGGTAATGACGACTAAGAGCGTCATGATGGCTGACAATCCGAGAATTTGCGCAAGACAAAGGAAATGCAGTTGATAAATGCGTACATCCTAAAGGCTGAACTGACGTCATAGCCTGTGTACTGGGCAAAGAGAGACACAAGAAGCATACCATAAAGATGCAAAAACAGACATTAGTAAACTTGGACCTAAGTCGAAGTTTAAAAGAAAAGCAGTAAGTACGACAAAAAGTCGTAAAACACGAAGATACTGAGCTAACCGGCCCAGCAAGAAAAGTAAAGATACTCATAAGGTATAGATATGTACTAACAATTAAGTTCGTACCTGTAGCAAAGAAAACACTAGCCATTGCAGTAAAGAAGTTGCCATTAACGTGACTGGATATAGACTCAGTCGTAGCACTAAAGTTAATGTCTGTGTCAGACAAAATCGAAGGATCTTCTTCTACAATAGTAGTTAAAGAAGAATCAAAGTTAGATTTGCGACGCACTGAGGTATGTCGAACTGGGCTAAAAGAAGCACTCAAATTAGTATGATGAACAATCGTATCATCAATACTACAAGATCGCACAAAATTAGCAGAATGTACCTGTTGAAGAGATTTTGGCATAGTCCCTAAGGTAGAAGCAGTAAGGTGATGTTGCCGTTCCCAAGCAGCAATTTTTACCGGCGTACACACCCTTACACACTGTATCTGTCCGACAGTAAGGTCGGCGATAGGTGCTCTGAGCAAACATGCGTGCATATAACCAGTGAAAAATGGTGTGGCAATGTGGACTATGGCAGTCGGAAAAGTCTCAACTGTCCCACCGAATGTCACACATTTCACCATATTACCAGTTGCACAAGATGGATGGACTAGAGACTGTCTAATACCAACAGTTGCGCATCCCGAATCAAAAAGAACTGAGACTGGATTATTATTCACAAATCCTTTATGTAGAGTAAGAGACCCTCTTCCGTCATGCGCAGCTGCGGCAGGAAGAGCGGGTAGAGGATGACCGCAACTCAAGGTAGTTAAAGCTGTAGGTTGGAGCAAAGTAGTACACTCCGGGTACTGAGATGCTCTCTCGAAATCGAAAGCAGAGCAAGCAATATTGTTAGAGACACCATTATTATTGTTACCTTGATCATTGACAACCTGGGGCTCTTGTTGAGCAGAGTGTTATTTTATTATTTAAGTAACATTTAGGATACGTGTGAGAATAAATAGATTAACTATGGAAGAAGAGAGAAAGGAAGGGCAGAATGTTAGACGGGCCTGCGTGACCAATTCTAAACCCTTTGAAAATAAAGTTCGTTCGTTCGTTCTATCTATCTATCTATCTATCTATCTATCTATCTATCTATCTATCTATCTATCTATCTATCTATCTATCTATCTATCTATCTATCTATCTATCTATCTATCTATCTATCTATCTATCTATCTATCTATCTATCTATCTATCTATCTATCTATCTATCTATCTATCTATCTATCTATCTATCTATCTATCTATCTATCTATCTAACGATAACATATGTGGGGCAGTTTTTGTAGACTTTAAAAAAGCATTTGATATGATAGATCACGCTATTTTAATTAGAAAACTAGAAACATCAAAAGTAAACCTTCAACTAGTGACGATAATTAAATCATTCCTGTCAGACAGAAAACATGTAGTTTCTTACAATAACTCTTGCTCATACCCAACCATAATAAATACCGGCGTTCCTCAGGGCTCTATTCTTGGGCCTCTACTTTTTTGCCATATACATTAATGACCTTCCATTACACGTCGAACACGCATCCTGTGACCTATTTGCTGATGACTGTACTATCTACACGAGTGATACAAGTTGCAACACACTCGAACTATCGTTACAAAAAGATACAGACAATCTGATTAAGTGGAGCATCGGAAATCGCATGCTAATTAATATAATTAAAACAAAGTGCATGTTAATATCAACTAGACAAAAATTACAAAATTCAGAGAAAACAACACTTCAGATCTATATTGGTACCTCACCAATTGAAAACGTTAATGAACATAAAACTCTAGGAATAGTCGTTGACCAGCATCTTAATTGGAACTCACATGTTCATGCACTGACTAAGCAAACGGCACAGAAAGTTTACCAGTTAGCTAAAATCAAACATTTCCTAGATGAAGATGCACGAAAATTGTTCTATATATCTCACATACAAACAAACCTTGACTATTGCTCCACAATCTGGGATGGTTGTTCTATGTCCAACACAAAAAGACTCCATTCACTACAAAAGCGTGCAGTGCGTCTAGTTTCTGACAACTGCCAAACACAGTGTGTAGATCTATATAAATATCTCAAAATACTGCCTCTAAGAAAGCGCTTTCTGTTCAACAAAGCTAAATTTGTTCACAAAATCCTGTCACAGAATGCTCCAACATATCTGTGGCCAATGTTCAAATACAGTGAAAGACGCAGTCAACGCCTTAACAAAATACAAGTGCCCAAGCCTAGGCTTGACTTATTCAAGAAAAGCTTAGCTTACTCTGCTGCTCATCTTTGGAACTATCTTCCACATTATCTAAAACATAACAACCTCAGTCCCTATTCATACAATCGTAAACTTTTCGAATACTTTATGAGTTCTGATTATCTGCCCCCCTAATATGATTATTTTTCCGAACAAATGGTATAATATCGAGTGTAGGTTTAATGATGATGTTAGTGCTTTTCAACATATTTTGTTTCATGGTAATACTTAGTTTGTACTTTTCAACATATTTTATTTCATGTTTATAATTAGATACTGTGAATGTGAGTATGCTATTATTTTACCTGTACAACGTTGAATTCCTTGAATTGATGGGTAAATTGTATGTGAGAATAAATGAAATCAGTATAAAAGACGGGAGAAAGGAAGGGCAGAATGTCAGACGGGCCTGCGTGCCCAATTCTCAACCCTTTGAAAATAAAGTTCGTTCGTTCGTTCGTTCGTTCTATCTATCTATCTATCTATCTATCTATCTATCTATCTATCTATCTATCTATCTATCTATCTATCTATCTATCTATCTATCTATCTATCTATCTATCTATCTATCTATCTATCTATCTATCTATCTATCTATCTATCTATCTATCTATCTATCTATCTATCTATCTATCTATCTATCTATCTATCTATCTATCTATCTATCTATCTATCTATCTATCTATCTATCTATCTATCTATCTATCTATCTCTGATAATGTTTGTACTTTTCAACATATGTTATGTCATGCTTATAAGTAATTAATGTTAATATGAGTGTGCTATATTATTATTTTACTTTACAACGTTGAATTCCTTGAATTTGATATGTAAAATGCATATGAGAATAAATGAATTCAGTATGAAAGGTGAGAGAAAGGAAGGGCAGAATGTCAGACGGGCCTGCGTGCCCAATTCTCAACCCTTTGAAAATAAAGTTCGTTCGTTCGTTCGTTCGTTCGTTCGTTCGAGTTAGCATGGCGATAAGATCTATTATTATTTGGAGATTTACTGTCATATCGCGATCTATCATTTTGAGATCTACCGTTATATCACGACTATTATCTCTATTGAGAGGATTGTTATTTGCTCTATTGAAATTATTGTTCTGATTTGAACCCCAGTTAGCATCGTTGCGATTGTCATTTCCCCTTTGATCAAAATTCCTATTAGATGGGCTTTGTTGTCTCCGAGAAAAATTATTATCAGGTTGATAACCTCTATTGTAGTTACCCCTTCGAAAATTTTCATAATTGTTGGAACTAAAATGTTGAGGACCATTAAATTGTCTCCAGTTCCTTGAAGAAGAATCATAACGTGATGGACCCCTTTGGTTTTGTCCAAAATTACGATTATATCTACCACCAAAATTTCGATCAGCACTTTGAGATCTACGTCGCCAATTAGAATCATATGGCATAGCTGAAGCCACGGGTAAACCTTCTTCGACTTTAGAATTGCTAACCGTTACATTTGGATGTGCCGTGACATATTGGCAACAGTATTGTTCCATATCTTTCAAATTTGGAGGCTTTCGCTCATGTAGAAAGGAAAGAAAAGATTTATTAACTGACGACATGACTTTGTCGCGCAGCAATAAGTCCATAAGGGCTTCATATGTGTGTTCAGTTTTTGAAAGTTCAATCCAACGTGAAAATGTAAGGCGAATATTTGATATAAAGTCTGAAAAATCTTTCCCTGTCTCTGGCAACAGAGTCTTAAAGCGCAGACGATAACCTTCTTCATCCAGTTGGTATTTTTTAATAAGGCCACTCTGGCAACATCATAGTTATTTTTGTCAGGACCTTCTAACATACTTATAGTATTCAAAGCTTCACCCTTAAGTATCTTAATAAGTTGCTCATAATATCATGACTTGTCTATCTTATAAGATTCGCATGAAAGTTCAAATCTATTTAGATAGAATGAGATATCATCGCTCGCAGGGTTGAAAGCAGGTAATTTAATATCATGAGGTTTAGTATTTGCCTTATTAGAAGTTGTTTGATTGTTTGTCTCATTTTGTGTATTACCCATATTCACTACCTTTATTTTCTCCAACTCCATAGCTGCTAATTTTTGTTCGTGGAGTCTTTGGTTTTCTTCAGCTTGCATCTGAAGCTTTTTTCCTCCATTTGCATTTGCATTTTTTTAATCTTCAGCCTCTAATTTCTGTTTTCTCTCTTCAGCTTCTAATTTCTGTTTTCTCTCTTTAGCTTCTAATTTCTGTTTCTCTATTTCCATTTTCTGTTTTTCAGCTTCCATTTGCATTTGCTGCTGATGTTTTCTCTCCTCAGCTTCTAACTTCTGTTTTTCCATCTCCATTTGGAATTTTCTCTCATCTGCCTGCATCTGCAATCTCCTATCTTCAGCTTCCATTTTCTGTCTCTTCTCTTCAGCCTTCTGCGCCTTGGCATATTCAGCAAGTGCAAATTCTTCTAATTTCTCCAGTCTTGCCAAGGGATTTCCCTTGTGCAATGAAATAATCCAAAGTAGACATTATGCTGGATTATGAGATAAATACCTTGTGTAATAATTATTATTTGAGAAACTCACTTTATCCCAACTCAGTGGGTGACAAGTCTTTGCCCAAGAACTTGTATAATTACTTTACTTATCAGTAATATAATTAATCACCTCTATATTTATTGTGCATAACAATATTGACAGTGTATAACAACATATACAGTACAGAGAAGAATAACAAAGACAAGATATAAGCACAAATGACCACGTTCGCAGGAATCAACTAAACAATAAAGCAAAAAAATATTGCAAAACGTGCAATGATAGCTGCGAAAAGTTTACAATACAAGTGACAAAACAGTGTATAACGAATATAACTCAAAGATAGCAAGGGGAGGCAGACACTCACAAACAAATTAATCAAGAACTAAAGGAGAGAGAGATATAACAAAAACAACACTAAGACATCTCGTCACACCTAAACAATAATATCACGAAAGACCAAACGTAGTGGACTAAAATACGCCAGCAACGAAAAAAATCGCTGGAAATTTCCACTGCGGGAAATTCGCAATAGTGTCCCTAAAGAACGCTTACGTAGGCCCTCGGTGAAGTGGGATATATCCTACGTATGTCTCCACCTAACCTGCCCGCTGAAATATGAACACATATAACATAGAAACATATATACTGCTCAAAAAAAGTTAAAGGCCACTTTCAATTTTTAGGTCATTTCAACTAAGCTGTTTTTTTTTAAACCTGAACACTCAGTCAAAAAAGTTTTGCTGCATTTTGTTGCATGCTTAAACAATGTTTTAATAATCTGACAATAAATCAAATCTGTGTTACGTGTGTGTACATCCAAGGTCAATCAAATGTACGTGGTGGAAAGGGAAATAATGCATGTTTGAAAATGCTTCCTATGGCAAAGCCTGTTGATAACATTGCTGAAATTTGCTTTTCATGTGCAAGTCGTGACTATAATGAATACATGTCACCCACTTTTCGGAAGGAACGGGCAATGGGTATGTTTGTAACATTTACCATTTTAGCCATGGCTCAGCGAAGACGCTTGACCAATGTTGACAGATGGAGAGCGATGGCATGGCCGCAGGATGATGTAGGGCTGCGAGAAGTTGCTAGGAGATTAGGAGTTGCCCATTCTGTCATACAAACTCTGCGTGATCGTTGTAATGCAACCGGCAGTGTCGCAGAACAACGCAGGTCAGGACGTCCAAGGTCTACCACAAGACGGCAAGACACATTTGTTGTTGTATTGGCTCTCAGACAAAGAACAATCACAACATACCCATTACCCGTTCCTTCCGAAAAGTGGGTGACATGTGTTCACTATAGTCACGACTTGCACGTGAAAAGCAAATTTCAGCAATGTTATCAATAGGCTTTGCCATAGGAAGCATTTTCAAACATGCATTATTTCCCTTTCAACCACGTACATTTGATTGACCTTGGAGGTATACACACGTAACACAGATTTGATTTATTGTCAGATTAACAAACATTGTTTAAGCATGCAACAAAATGCAGCAAAACTTTTTTGACTGAGTTTTCAGGTTTTAAAAAAAAACAGCTTAGTTGAAATGACCTAAAAATTGAAAGTGGCCTTTAACTTTTTTTGAGCAGTATAATATAAAAAGAAGGAATATAAATAGAGTGAGTTGAGAAGAAGGCTTAATCACAACATACAGAGGCACAGTTTACAAAACACATAGTCACTTATCTTTAGAAGGAAAAAAAATCCTGGCCTCCGTAACGACAGCAAAGCTGCATACAGCTAACACGGTCTACAGAAATCCTATGGTGCTTGATACTGGAACTCCGCCACTGTAACTGCTTGTAGTAAGCACATCAGTAATCCAAAGTACAGGAAACACGAACTGGAAACACCGCAAGTCTTGCCTTGAATAACTTGTAGTTGGCTGGATCACTGCAGATCTTCTGTCGAACAACTTTTGTTTCACAGTTTATAGCCCCGTATTACTGGCGACCACTGATAAGGGGGCGCGTATGGATATATATTTCTGGCCTCCCTGTTGAAGTAATAGTGTTGAAGGGTGTGAGACCACCGGGCAACGCCGGGTACTTCCAGAAGAATGAAAATATTATTATTATGTGCTGCGCTGATATAGGTGATCAGCAGGTCGGGCTTACAGGTGGCCGACTGGGTGTGTGTGTGTGTGAAGCTATCAAAGGACGCGAATGCATGTGGTTCTGGAACAAACACGAACAATCACACACCATAATGCACATAACAGGTAACACTGCGAACTCTGGTAAACCTCCTAGTCAGAAGAATGAAGGAACGGCTGAAACGTCTATACACTGTTTATTATACTGGTACAAGCGACACATCAAACGTAAACATCCTGGTAATACAGTACATAGGCACATTGTAAACAATTCACTGTCACTGGTACAGTTCAAAGCACATCATGGAAAAAACATCGAGTAAATATTCTTTTCACCTTCCCTGGCAATACAATATATAAGCCGTATAAGTTCCTGGCTTTTAATCAATGTAAATATCCTTTTCACCTTCTCTGGCGATACAATATATAAGCCGTATAAGTTCCTGGCTTTTAATCAATGTAAATACCCTTTTCACCTTCTCTGACGATACAATATATAAGCCGTTTAAGTTCCTGGCTTTTAATCAATGTAAATATCCTTTTCACCTTCTCTGGCGATACAATATATAAGCCGTATAAGTTCCTGGCTTTTAAGCAATGTAAATATCCTTTTCACCTTCTCTGGCGATACAATATATAAGCCGTATAAGTTCCTGGCTTTAAGCAATATAAATATTCTTCTTACCTCCTCTGCTCTGGTAATACAATATCTAAGACACATTGCACAATATAAATACTAGCCATATATCCTAGGCTTTAGAAATATCTCGGGGAGTCTCCAACGTTTCTATCTCACCACAAATATCTTCCCCGAACACACAGTTAGAAAACATGGCTGACCAGTCCGGTCAAACGCCCAGATCGAACTGTCACGGGATACCGCATATCAGTCCCGCTCAAACAGTCACGCATGCGCGGCTAACCGCGAAACGTAAACTGAACTCAATCTCGAAGGTTCGAGAGAATTTTGGATCAAATATTTTTAAACCAGTCAAGGAAGATAACCAACGTCTGGCCTGTACATATAAGTATTACAACGTTTAAACTCCCCTTGACTACAAAATATTAAAATCTGTCTTAACAGACAATTTTTAACAGTTTCTAGCGATGATGTTGATGTTAGAGAAGTGTGTGCCTTTAAATATTCTTATTCTAGTAGTAGCTTTTTTTTCGTATTTCTTACATATTAACAAGTAATATGCAATGATATTTTTTCTCAAGCCATGTTATTAGAAGGTTTCGGGTATCACAAAATATATTCCTCCTGGTAGTAGTCTAAGCATTTTCTTATTGCCGGGTATTTTGGGCTCTCTGGATATGTCGGTGTTGGAGTTCTCAACAGCTGATGGGCTGAGTCTACATCTCAGACTTTGGTTTCAATCTTCTGTCCAATCTTTTTTTTTTTTCTATTAGGCTTTTATTCTCCGTTTTGCCCAGCCCCATGCTTATTTGGCTTTAACTGCTTTTTTTTTAAAACCTCTTTTATTTCAAATCACCTGAGCTTTATACTTTTGTCGAGTTTCAAATCGTTGACGATAAAAATATCGGTTTCACTCACCTTACAGAGCTGAATCTTTGCAGGCAGCTGTCTTACTTGATATATTCGAATCTTTCAAGTTTTGACTTGCATTCACCCAGCCGATTTTATATGATAACTAAAACATTGGAACATAAGGTAGAAAAAACTCTACTAACGTAAGGGTTTTAAACTGCAACACACATATAGATTGTGATTCGCATTTGAACGGGAATGGTAATGTGCTTATTAAGTCAATGAGTTTCCTCAAACAGTCAGGACAGGAAGCCATTTGTTTTAAACACGGATCTGGTAATGACCAACTTTCTTTTGTGCTTTACTTTAGTAACGTTCGTATGTGTGTATTTGCTGCTATACAGCAATCCCCAGGTCTTACGCTGTTCGATTAGCGCGCTTTCGATATTACGCTGTTTGTACTGAATGCCATAAATTTTTTAAATTTAATAATGAAAAATATCCCGTTCAACCTCTGATGAGTTATAATTAGGATATATATTGTTTCAATTCCAAATAATATGAACAGCAGCCGATATGGGAAAGTGGCATCACACCTGTCAATTCATTGTAAATATGGCAAATCATAATTACGGTACCAATTATGCTTGCATGTTTACACGAAAAAAACTCCAAACAAACAAAAACGAGATAAAACCTAACAAAACCAAAAATAATATTAAGTGGGAGGGATGTGATGGCCTAGCGGTTCCAGTTATATAATTGACTTTAATAGATATTTAATACACTTTTACCTGTTAATAAGTCATATGTATTGTAAGAACAGCACCAGACCTTCACCTTCCCAATTACTATATACGCGTATTAACTTTTGTTCTTGTTAAATACTGTTTCACTATATTACGCAGTTCCTTAGGTCTGTCTATTCTTAACACCTCTTCTATATTTATAGGTAAGTTTGATGCCCTTAAAATAATCTAATACTGGGATTCTTATTTTTTTTCATAAGACTTATATTTTAACAAGAAATGTTCTACAAGGCTGATGATGACCTGCTGGTAGCCAGTTCTCATCCTGCTGTCTTACTAGCTTCTAAGTATGTTCCCATGCCTTTTTCTTTTCTCTTATTTTCTCTTTAACTTCTTCAGTCCACCAAGGTGTCCTCTTTCCCTTTTTCACAAGTCTGACTTCCCCACATGCTTCTACTGCAGCTGTTTTTATGATGTCCTTGAATTAACTCACCATTTAAAACTAAGAATCATCAAATGTTATATATATATATATATATATATATATATATATATATATATATATATATATATATATATATATATATATATATATATATATATATATATATATGTATATATATATATATATATTCTTCATTACAGTATGGTGTAGAAACATGGACAATAAACAAGCAATGGGAAGTAATAATTGAGGATCTCGAGATGTGGATATATAGAAAAACGGGGCACATCTTATAGAAAGAGTAGAAAACAAATAATGAGGTCCTGGAAAACCTAAGAATGAAAAGATAGTCAATGAAGTACTGTAGATCACAATTAGGCACCTAAAATATTTTGGTCATATAAAAAGACATAACACCTAGCAGAAGACCATAACAGAAGGCAAAGCTGAAGGCAAACGTGCAAGAGGAAGGCAACGCTAGAAATGGGAAGATAACATCAAGACAGAAAAGAATTTTTCTTATTTTTAAAAAATAATTTTTACCTCGTTTTGGCAAGGCACGCTCCATTTAGCTTAGACTAAGGGTCCATCGGTTATATTAGGACGCATGTCCGAATATAAAATACCTTGTGGTCTGAATGAAGTATCTAAGGAAGAGTTTATCAGAGTACACCATCAAGACAAGAGACAGAAGACGTTAGGAGATCCACTGCGGCCAACCTTAGCTGTGGAGGTGACAGTTGGTGATGAAGATGAGTAATTTTGTGCCTTATGTTGTACTTGTGATACTAAGTGTTTTTCTAGTTGTTTCTTTGTTTTGTTTGTGTGTGTATAATTTATGTTGGAATCATTATTGATTTTATTTGGAACTAGCCAAAAACATATTATGTTTCGAGGACAGCAAGCTATCGTATTTAATGATACTCTTATTTCTATCACAGTGTTTCTCAACCTTTTTGTGATCACGGCACACTTTTAAATTCTCTAAAAATTTGCGGCATACCTATCAGACCCTGCGCCTGAATAAAAAATTAGTGATATACTAAATTAAATACAATAATTTGTGGGTACTTTAGAATAAAGAAAACTCTCAGTTCGATTTTCTTTTAATTGTTTAAAATACCTCGTAATTAGAACATACGAGGCGCGTTCAGAAAGTAATGCACCACATTGTTTTTCTCAGATGCAGATAGAAGCAGATAGAAGCAGATGCAGATAGAAGCATGAAATTTTGCACACTTCAAATATGGCATGTGCCAATTGTGTGCACTAAATTGCACCGCAACCGGCCAAATAATACGGCTGCCCTAAACCGTTGAAATGGAGCGTGTTAGCAACTTGCGTTATAAACATCGAATTGTGATAGAATTTCTTGTTGCAGAGAAGGTGATAACGCGACTTTTGCGGTGAAACTTGTATGCCACTGTTAGAGCTGGGCACACAGTAGAATGGTCAACTCGTTCCGACACAGTGTTAAGTATTTAGGTCACCTTGTCCGTCAAGTGTTGAAGCGCTGACAAGGGACCGTGTTGACGTAGAGTGAGAGTGTAGATGTAAATAACGCGAATGTGTGTACAGTTCTGTTAAGTTGACAGGTCACTCACTCAATCATAGTTTGAAGTCAATAAAGGGTAGACTACTGATGACGTTTCATACATTTAATTGGACGTACACTTCGACATCACGATTACAGTCACTTGAACAGGTTGGCAAAAAATCATCGTATACTTGACAAATGGGTGGCAACATCAGATACACAATCATGTAGCATATAAATACAATGGACGATAGTAGGCAAGCACTCAATATTCTGGTTGTCTATCGTCTCATGCTTCAACTGACTAATCGCGTCAGTTAAGGTGGATACGTAATCATCAACAATGGTTCACTGTCGGAACCTTTTTCTGGCTAAGTCTCTTAACTCTTTCAGTCCCAAGCAAAAAAGTTCGTTTGGCCCAAGCAAAAATTGCCACCCCAGTGCGTTTTTATTGTTGTTGTTTGGAAATAATTTTTTAAAATGTTCATATGCATAAATAACTTTGATGTTTTATATGAAACTGAAGGTAATTGGATGTACTTTACTCTTGTGCTACAAGTATAAAAGCTTTCATTGAAAAATGATTAGTTATTCAAGGTAAAATGGAGGATATGCGCTTTAAAAAAATGATTAGTTATTGAAGGTAAAATGGAGGATATGCGCTTAAAAAAATCACTTTAAAAATCTAAAATAAATATCTCAAAACAGAAACATGTTCACTCTTAAACATGTGCGGTATTTAAAAGAAAGTACTTGCAGTCGGAAATGACGTTTTGGGTGGTTTGTGTTAGAAACAGTCTCAAACAGAGGCACATATTACTAAAGGCTTTTTAAAGTCGATTGGGCCAAGCGCGTCTAACCCCTGAGCCTTTATAAAGTCGATTGGGACTTAAAGAGTTAAGCCGTAAATTCATCAAATGTTTATGACAATAATCTTAAACCACAGTAGTGTGTTTCCATAATATATAGATCTCTGTACCATCATCAGATAATAAGACCTTTTCTGTTCTCCGAAGATGATCCGCTTACAATGGCAGGATTCAAAAATGGCTCTCCTCCGTGAGCTTCGATCACCCAGGATGAAAGATTATGAAGCAGAATTAATTCGTCATTCATACATAAATGTTCTCATGGGGCTTCTATACATTTCTGCTATCAATAAGGCTGGTTACATCAAATGATCTAGTGCTGCTAGATAACACGTCATCTTCATTTGTAGTCAATAATTCTAGATGTACGATAATACGTCTGCTCATCTAGGCTTAGCAAAAAAGTTCAGCAAAAAGGGTTTGGTTTTACCTTGCTTTAGGAACAAACACACTAGCGAATAACGCACGCCATTCCTTGGCGTTAATAATGAACATTGGGAGAATCTCTGATACTACAGTCATACAGAGAAACAATCTCCTTCCTAGAATAAATCACAGAGACCAATCTTCAGACTTTTCTAGTCGAACAGCCCACCGTAGCGACGAAATGACAGCAGCCTCTCGTTTCCATACCAAATCGACGCATGCGCAGAAATGCCTTTTTTTAAAGTTCAGCTCAAAAAATAGGCCGACATAGAAATACAAAGATACAAAGATATAAGACCGAATCACCTTAAATAGTCAAGGCATAAGTATAAATTCGGGCCATAAACATTTTAAGCAAGACCAATCTGTTTTCTGGCCATACCAGACGCAAACTGACGTAAATCTAAGATTCATACGCCAGATTGAGACACAAGAAAAGATAACCCATATAACCGAATTCAACATCGACTAATCAGGGTTCTGTCCCTTAGACTAAGAATCATTGATTCTCAAATAAATACTTTTCATCAGACAAATAGTTATACTTTACATTTGTATGCCTACCAACAGTAATCTGTGCGTCACAGACTACCACACAAAAGAATCTGTGCGCAACAGACTACCACACCCCCGGGAAAAAAATGAAAACTATTTTTTTTTCATCTGAGAGCAACATACAATAGGCTCACAACGCACGAATAATGCGCAGATGAGAAATATCAGCAATTTATGACGCCAAATTGAGGCAAAATCGAAATATAGATCGACAGGTGAGAATATATCTCAACATCTCAGAGAAAGTATTTCTCTAAGTATAAATATTTCCAGGGAGGTGTCACCAACGCATACCACAATACTGGCAATGACACAATGCATACAATAATTTCAATCACAATTTCATATTAAGTACTATAAGTTCATGATTGACAGAAAGACAAATCATCAAAGGACTAGCGGTGAATAAAAATTAGTGAACCGCTAAATGTTTATACAATCACTATATCATATATTACAAATGTGTACATATTTTGATATAGAAAAAAAGAACTGTTGTAAAGTTAGACACATTAAAAAGTCCAAGATTTAACAGTTAGGTGGAATCATGTGGGCATCTAGACAGAATGTCTGCCATCACATTTTCTGAACCACAGATAGCTCGCACCGAGAAACGAAAAGGTTGAAGAGCAATGGCGTATCGAATCTATCTCGAGCTCTTCAAGTTTTTACTTTGAATAGCTGTAAGAGCTTTCTGGTCAGTTTCCACTATGAAATGCGCACCAAGAAGGAATCTTTGAAGTTTGAGAATTGACCAAACCATCGCCAAAAGTTCACGGTCTAAAACCGAGTAATTCCTTTCTGCCGCATTAAGTTTTCGTGAGATATACATTACAGGATGCAGAGTTTCAGAGTACTCTTGCATTAGTGCCGCTCCAATCCCAGTGGATGAAGCGTCACTACGAAGAACAAATGTCTTATCTGTAGTAGGTAACACTAAAATAGGTGGAGTTGAAAACAAATTTTTAATCTTATCCAAAGAGGATTGGCATTCCTGAGACCAGTGGACCATATTAGGGGACCCTTTCTTTAGTAACGAAGAAAGAGGTGCCATGATAGAGGATAGATTCTGAATGAATCGTCCATACAATTGTATAAGACCTAATAGACTTCTCACTTGCTTTTTAGTTTTAGGAATAGAGATGTTAAATATTTTACTGGTGACGGTGTACTCTCCATAGAAAAAAAAGCGAGTTGCGTGATACTGTGG
This sequence comes from Oreohelix idahoensis, assembly GCA_024509875.1. Classification (NCBI taxonomy): domain Eukaryota; kingdom Metazoa; phylum Mollusca; class Gastropoda; order Stylommatophora; family Oreohelicidae; genus Oreohelix; species Oreohelix idahoensis. The sequence continues at coordinate 54,886 of JAMPIV010000297.1, read as the reverse complement.
TTTCCGGTGCGCCTTCTGGCCCAGTATCTACGACTTTAGCACCTGTTCAACGGGAGAGTGGGCTCATCCCTAATCTGTTTATGTTCCCAGTAGTAGACTATTCGCAAGCAGCCTGGGGGTGTCACTGCTCTGCGCGGACCTTGTTTACCGAGGCGGCGTCCGAGCTCGTATGGTGAAAATATGGTTGCGTTATCTTCAAAATAGCCCTGTCTTTCCCATGGCTTTTCTGCCATCCTGCAACTTTGAGTTAGGGAGTTCTGAGCTCCAGTCTCTTTCCCAGGCATTTTATCCTGGCCTGGCACGCATACAGAGGACCCCACTTCTGGTTCTAAGTTAGCAGTTGGGGATAAGTGAGATAGCACACTGTGCATTCCCCGTCATCCAGGGGGCTCTCCAACTATGCAGAGCTTGCACAATGCTGTGCTCTGGTTCTGGGCTCTCCCAAGGAATCCTCACGTCCTGCACAGAGCCACTTCCAGATACCCACCACCTGCCAACCCTTCATTGTAGAAATCTCCTGCATGCGGCCATCCAGTCAAAAGCCAGTATTAAGTCTGGTGCCCAAGTGATCCCCCCAAGCTCAGTGTGCAATGCTGGGTTCTCATCATGCTGCAACACAGGGGGGATTGTGATGCTCAGCCATCTCTCTCAACTCTGCACCGATAAGTGACATCAGGGACTTAACTGTGCCTCAGTACTGGGAGGCCCCGTTTCCGGGTACACCACACACAGCCATTTGAGGCAACGGTCGCCGTGGGCGTGTCTTCAGTGGGGAAGTTGTGGAGTCTTCCTGTCCATGTTCTTGCACATCCTAACACTGCCCGCAAGACATCGGAGGTTTGGAGAGTGGCCTTCTCTGCTTTTTTGAGCCGGGGTGGGCTCCCCGGGCAAGTCTCGATGGGGATCGGGACGTGTCCACGCGCCAGTGGGCCCAGCATCGGCCGCATCTGATGGAGGACTTGCTCTGCCAGGTTTGAGTTAGTAAATTCCAACTTTGTCATCTTCATGGCATTGTGATGCTGGGGTGCCTGTGGATTTCCTACCGCCCCGGGTAGAAGCCATAAGTGTACTGTGCCAGCTCTGAGGGAGATAAAGGGGGTGTTTCTGCGTCTCCTTGTGATACGTAGCCAAGGTAGGGCTCACAGTGCTCTTTCCCTGCCACCAAATTGCCTGCTGGTTACGCCGAGTTCTCCGAGGCTCTAGGCATGTGACCAAGAGTTGAAGGCAATAGGATCGTCACGTCCTGAGTCTCTGTGCCTGTACGATGGGTTCCGATCTTCAGGGAGCAGTCCAAACTCGTTCCCACTCCCAAGACTTGTTCAGTATCCATCTGGCTCCTTCCCACCCACAGAGGGCGTGTACGGTGTAGTGCACCGGTTTTATTATCGAGGTTTGCTCCTCTAGATCCGTTGTGTTTAGCCTGAGGATTCGCACCCTCAGTTACCAGGACTACCTCGAGGAGGGTATGGCTCTTCACCACGCACAACGATCTTGGGGTATGAGAGGTTTTGCTAGGCCAAGAGACTAACACTGCAATGGTCGCTCCTTTCATGAACAAGAATTCACTAGGCCTAGGGTGAAGCAAGGGGGGAAACCCACTACCCACAACACCAGCACATCATACCCACTGTCTGTAAAAGACTTTGCCCCATTTACTGGTATTATGGTCCTCTGTCTTTAGGAAACCATGACCGACACGGTGACCTAGGAAAGAAATTTCGCTAAAACCAATACATGCTTTAGAGGGTTTCGCTGTCAACTTATGCTCGCGTAAGGTAGACAGTAATTCACCTAATCCCAAATAGTGATCTTCCAAAGTATCACTGAAAAGACAGATGTCGTCTAAGTACGCAATGACATCTGAACGATGAGATAGGATTTAGAAAGCCTAGTAAGTAGCTCTTCTAGTAAAGGCATAGGTTCAGCATCGAACTTCGTAACCTGATTCAATTTGCGATAATCAACGCAAAGACATACGTTATTGTCTTATTTCCGAACAATAACCATCGGCGAAGAATATGCTGAACTGGATGGTTCGACTATTTTTAATTCTATCATCTCATCCAACTCTTTCTCGACCTGTGTCTGAAAATGTATAGGTATAGGATATGGTCTGACCCTAATAGGATTATGGTCAGTTAGGATAATGTCATGTTCAATGACATTGGTGTGTCCAGGAATGTCAGTAAGGACATCCTGAAATGTTTGTAACATAGAAGAAACTTGTCGCTGTTCCTCTAGTGATAAATTGGGAGAAACAGTAACGTTTTTCCATAATTCACTAGAATGAAGTGGAATCACTGGAAGAGGGAGATTTACATCAGAGAAACTTGTTTCTTCATCCTGTATTACTGACAAGGATGAGTAATGACCATGTGGGACTGGAGAATCGTCCGTTGCCTGAAAAATAGGCAGCAAATAATCCGGACGTTCATGGAATTCCGTAAGCATGTTGATGTGGAAGGTTTTATGCTTCCCATCAATATTGACAATATAGTCAACATCGGAAATTTTCGAGATTATATCGAACGGACCTTTCCATGAGATAAGAAGTCTGTTTTCCCTACAAGGTAGTAGAACATATGCTTTGTCCCCAGGACAAAGTTGTCGTAAGGTTCTTTTCTTATTGGCAAATTGCCTTGCTTTCTGTTTGGCAAATTCAGAAGAAGAAGTTGCTAATCTGCATGCTTCGATAATCTTGTGTCTAAACGCGATGACATATTCGTAAGAAGATTTTGTGTCATCATCAATATTATCAGCGGTTATACGATCATGAAGCAAAGACATAGGGCCGCGCGGTCGCGCGCCGAAGACAACTTCTTACTTACTTACTTAGTCGTTCCCCTTCTACCGTGAGGTGTAGAGGTTTGGAAGAGAGAGCGCCAGACCATTCTATCAGCTGTCTTCTTCCTGGCCTGGTTCCATTCTAGTCCTCGGTCCTTCAAAGATTGTCTAATGTTGTCCTCCCAGCGAACTCTGGGTCGTCCTGGAGGTCTGGATCCCTGGCTCTTTGTTTCCCATGCTTGTCGTGGTAGCCGATCTTCTCCCATTCTGCAGACATGGCCAAACCATCTTAGTTGGGACTGTTCTATTTGGGTCTGCAGCGGATGGGATTTCAGGCCTTGACGTATCGTCTGGTTGCGGACCATGTCTCTTCTTGTTACTTCAACCACTTTCCTCAGATACCTCATTTCTGAGGTTTGGATCTGGCTTTTGTGGGTTGTAGTCATTGCCCACGACTCGCATCCATATGTCAAAACTGGGACATAGGTGGAGCGGTATACAGCCATCTTCGTTTTCTTACCAACCTCTTTCTTGCTGAGGAATCCACGATTTATGGCCTGAAAAAGTCTCCCAGCCGCTGCTTTTCGAGTGGCCAACTCTTCTTTGATGACTCCCTTTCGGTCTATAATAGCTCCGAGATATTTAAAGTGGTCGACCTGCTCCAGGACCTGTTCTCCCAACTTAATCTGATGTTTTCTTTCTTCTCGTGATATCACCATGGATTTTGTTTTAGAGCTGCTTATGACCATCCCTCTCTTCTCCAGCTCTTCCTTCCAGACTTGCAAGTTGGATTGGAGATGTGCCTCTGATTTAGCAATCAGGGCAACATCATCAGCAAATGCCAGCTCCGAAATATAGACCTGTCTCATCTTCCAGTACCCCACTGAATACTTTCTTGTTCTCTCCTTACATGCCTTGATGACATCGTCCATGAGGAGTATGAAAAGATAAGGTGACAGGATATCACCTTGTCTTACACCAGTGGTGGTCCTGAACTCTTCTGACTTATGGTTTGCTGTCCTCACATAATTTCTGCAAGACTTGTAGAAGCTCTGTATAGCATGAATCAGAGGTGCTGGAATATTCTTCCTTGCCAAACAGTCCCAAAGTTTGCTCCAGGGGACTCTGTCAAACGCCTTTTCCAGATCTATGAAACAAAGATGGATCTCACTCTTATACTCAAGGGCCTTTTCACTCAACTGTCTGAGTGTGAAGATTAGGTCTTGAGTACTTCGGTTTGCTCGGAATCCGCACTGGACCTCATCCAATTGTGGCTCAGCTAGGCGTCGGAGTCTCTGCTCTAGGATTCTAGAGTAGATTTTACCAGGGACACTGAGAAGGGATATGCCTCTATGGTTTCCACATTGTCGATTGTCACCCTTTGAAGACAACTTCGAAGGGAGAAAATCCTGTATGTTCATTGGGAACCTCTCTGTACGCAAAGAGGGCCGCGGGCAAAACCCTATCCCAATCTTGAGGATGATCCTCAGTTATCTTCCCTAGTAAGTTTTTGAGTGTTCTGTTTAGACGTTCCACCATCCCATTAGACATGGGGTGATAGATACTACTCAATGATCTATCTATCTGCAGAGTAGACATCACTTGAGACATGGTATCCGATATCAATTGGGTGCCATGATCTGATATTTCTCCGGGGAATCCCAGACGAGAAAATATAAGCCAAAGAGCGTCTGCAATATCTGCAGTGGAAATGCTCTTTAGAGGGATAGCCTCTGGCCAACGTGTGCACATGTCAACACACGTTAAGATAAACTGATGTCCTCTGGCAGATTTGATCTTAAACGGACCAATAATGTCTATTGCCATTTTCTGAAACGGCCGAATAGGAATATCTGCGACCTGAATAGGTGCAGCATGGCGTGGACCTTTGGATTTGACTTATTGACATACCTTACAAGATCGGCAATAAATCCGTATGTCTTTGTTTACGAAAGGCCAAAAGAAAGCCGCCAGAACTCTTGACTTAGTACGGAAAAAAACCCATATGTCCAGCACACTGAGAGTCATGAGCGTGCTGCAAAACTTTCACTCTCAAATTCTTGGGAACAAGAATCTGAGAATGCATTGACGTAGTAGAGTCTTGGACCATACGCACAAGTACGCCATTCTTCATTGTAATCCAAGATTTTCGATTTGTATCTTTATTTGGATCACCTTTTCTTGCAAGAGTGAAAAATTTCTTTAGAGTGGGATCATCTTCTTGCTGTTTTATAAATGAGTCACGAGAAATTACCAAGGGATCATCTTGGTTATGCACTTCAGCATCTTCAGTAGATGAAGTTTGAGGCCTATTGAGAGCTTGTGCTCTTGTGACTACTGCATTAGCAGTTTGCATATTTTGATTTTCACAAGCAGCAATTTGTTGCGGAGTGCATTCTTTGACTCCGTGAATACGACCAATGATGAGATCAGCGATCGGATTCGGCAGAAGACATACGTGCACATCTCCCGTAAAGAAAGGAGTAGCAATATTGATGATAGCAGTAGAGTACTTCTTTAAGGTGCCGCCAAATGTTACACATTTGACTACTTTGCCTGTGGCACGGGAAGGATCTACGAGTGACTGCCTAACACCAATAGTAGTGCACCCAGAATAAAAAAGAATTGAGACTGGGCTATCATTTACTAGACCTTTATGTAAGACAAGAGATCCTCTTCCATCATGCGCGACTGACGCAGGAAGAGCAGGGAGAGGGTGACCACAACTTAAAGTAGACACCGTAGTTGGTTCAAATAATGTTTTGCATTGGGGGCATTGAGATGCTCTCCCAAAATCAAAAGCAGAACATGCCATATTATTAGAGTTTTTATTCTCATTAGTCTGATCACAGGCTTCATGGGACTCTTGCTGTGCAGAGTTTGCCTGATAATGTGATTTATGTCCTCTGTATTGAGAACTACCTCGATTATTATTGCCTCTCCAATTATTATTGTTTCCTCTATTGTAACCCCTATTTGGGTTTGAGTCATAGTTCTCATGGTTACAATTATTGTGTTCATTATAATGAGTATCTCTGTAATTATGGTCTTGTTGTCTCCATGACGGATGACTTGGATAGTTCCTATAATGACTTCCTCTGCGGAAATTTCTATAATTGTGGCAACCCCTGTATCGAGGGCTGTCAGCTCGTCTCCCGTTCTTCGAAGAAGAACCCTGAAATGATTGATTACCTTGGTTTTGATAACTATTATGGTTACCTTTTTTATCAAATCTGTTTTGTGGTCCTTGAAATTTGTGTGAGTAATTGGGATTGTATGGTGTTGCTGAAGCAACTGGCATACTTTCCTTAACCTTAGCGTTGCTAATAGTTACGTCAGGGTGTGCGGTGACGTATTGGGTACAATATTCTTCCATTTGTTTTAGTGTTTTGGGTTTACGCTCATGTAAGAATTCAAGGAATGGTTTATTTACACTTGACATAATCTTATCTCTGAGCAACAAGTCCATAAGGCCTTCATATGTCTTCTCTGTTTTGGACAGCTCAATCCAACGTCCAAATGTAAGACGTACCTTTCCAATGAATTCTGAGAATTCTACCCCTGTTTCAGGTACCATTGTCTTAAACAAAAGACGGTAACCTTCCTCTGTCAATTGATATTTTTTTTAATAAGGTTGCTCTGATAACATCATAATTATCCTGGTCAGCCTCTTCTACCAAACTTAAACTAGTCAGAGAGTCACCCCTTAGTATCTCTGACAACTGATTAGCATATTGTGATCTATCCACATTATGATTTCGACAAGAACGTTCAAACCTGTCCAGCCAAACTGTTATATCGTCACTGGATGGATTAAATGCTGGTAGCTTGATCTTGTAAATAAAAGGTTTACCATTACCACCAGATGACTGATTAACATTACTCATATTTGTCAATTTCAATTTTTCTAACTCAAATGCTAAAAGTTTTTCCTCATGTTCCATTTTTGCTTTTCTCTCCTCAGCCTCTTTGTTTAGCTGCATTTGCATCTTTCTTTCTTCTGATTCTATCTTTTGTTTTTCCATCTCCATCTGGAATTTCCTTTCATCTGCTTGCATCTGTAATCTTAAATTCTCAGCCTCTCTTTCCAATCTTTTTTCTTCAGCCTCTCTTTCCCATCTTTTCTCCTCAGCTTTTTGTTTTTTCTCTTCAGCCTTCAGTTTATCAACTTCAAATTTTTGTGCTTTGTCATATTGACTGTTAGCATACTCTTCCAACATATCACCAGTCTTGCCTAGGGATTTCCCTAGCTCAATAAAGTAATCTAAAGTCGACATAATGTCTAACAATAGGTGACTAGTTACCTGAAAAAGTCAATGAAATTTATTTCAAAGTAAATAAGAGCAAGTTTTAATAAACTTGAATAACTAGCTCCCTTTATCCCAATCTCTGTGATAGACAAGCCTTTAATAAGGTCTTGTATACTCATTTGTATAATAATAATAATAATAATAGTAATAAACTACCAGTTTATTCTATACCACAAGTGCACTACACAGCTAGTAGTGTATGATCAAATATACCTTTTATAGCGTATGTCAACCAACAACATAAACAAAGCACAAACAAGACAATATGACAACATTCACAGAAATCAAATAAAACAAATAGGGAAAACCAAAGAAAATACTGTAATCACAGAACCTGTGATGATAACCGCGAGGTGGAAAACAACACAAATGACGTCACAGTTTATAAATATAAAGTGTGTATATAACTAAATAAAAGGAAAGGGTAGACCTATAAGTACAAACAAATCAAACAAAACTAAAGAACAGAAACAATATTACCAAAAACAACGAAGAAAAAAAAACACGTCGTCACAACTAACAACAATAGCAACAAATTGCCGCTAGCAAATTTTCAATTAAGGAAATTCGCGCCTATAGACCACTAATATAAGCCCTCTATGACGTGGGAAATCTTATATTAGTCACCTTGCCCAACCGCCCACAGACATATACACAACAAAATAACATGTAATCATAAATACATAAAGAAGAAATAGCATGACAATATGATGTGTTGTAAAGAAGGCTCAGTTTTAGAATTAATGGTACAGTTTCTAATTATCAATTAACTAATGAATTGCCACTTTAATGAATAACAAATTCTTGGCCTAAACTATTACAATGTTCAATATAGAGCAGAACACCAGAAGATCCACCGTTGAAATATAAGCACTTCTCGCTAACACAGTTAATACCCTGCTGTGCAATGATGTCTGTTCTAGCACAAATGTCAACAAGCGCTGACCTAGTTACTGCCTCTGCTTGACAGGTCAGGTCACGTAACGAAACTGCTGATTAGCTGACATCGACTGTAAACTTGTACTGCTCGTGTTTATGTGTGTCGTATGCTGCCACAGGAAACGATCTGTTATCAGTAGCTGACTTCTATGCAATGTCCACTGTGCAGGTTAGACCCAGAAATCTGGCCTACCACATTGATAACGCGACTTTTGCGGTGAAACTTGTATGCCACTGTTAGAGCTGGGCACACAGTAGAATGGTCAACTCGTTCCGACACAGTGTTAAGTATTTAGGTCACCTTGTCCGTCAAGTGTTGAAGCGCTGACAAGGGACCGTGTTGACGTAGAGTGAGAGTGTAGATGTAAATAACGCGAATGTGTGTACAGTTCTGATAAGTTGACACTCACTCAATCATAGTTTGAAGTCAATAAAGGGTAGACTACTGATGACGTTTCATACATTTAATTGGACGTACACTTCGACATCACGATTACAGTCACTTGAACAGGTTGGCAAAAAATCATCGTATACTTGACAAATGGGTGGCAACATCAGATATACATTCATGTAGCATATAAATACAATGGACGATAGTAGGCAAGCACTCAATATTCTGGTTGTCTATCGTCTCATGCTTCAACTGACTAATCGCGTCAGTTAAGGTGGATACGTAATCATCAACAACGGTTCACTGTCGGAACCTTTTTCTGGCTAAGTCTCTTAAGCCGTAAATTCATCAAATGTTTATGACAATAATCTTAAACCACAGTAGTGTGTTTCCATAATATATAGATCTCTGTACCATCATCAGATAATAAGACCTTTTCTGTTCTCTGACGATGATCCGCTTACAATGGCGGGATTCAAAAATGGCTCTCCTCCGTGAGCTTCGCTCACCCAGGATGAAAGATTATGAAGCAGAATTAATTCGTCATTCATACATAAATGTCCTCATGGGGCTTCTATACATTTCTGCTATCAATAAGGCTGGTTACATCAAATGATCTAGTGCTGCTAGATAACACGTCATCTTCATCTGTAGTCAATAATTCTAGATGTACGATAATACGTCTGCTCATCTAGGCTTAGCAAAAAAGTTCAGCAAAAAGGGTTTGGTTTTACCTTGCTTTAGGAACAAACACACTAGCGAATAACGCACGCCATTCCTTGGCGTTAATAATGAACATTGGGAGAATCTCTGATACTACAGTCATACAGAGAAACAATCTCCTTCCTAGAATAAATCACAGAGACCAATCTTCAGACTTTTCTAGTCGAACAGCCCACCGTAGCGAAGACATGACAGCAGCCTCTCGTTCCCATACCAAATCGACGCAAGCGCAGAAATGCCTTTTTTTTTACCCCAGAGTTCAGCTCAAAAAATAGGCCGACATAGAAATACAAAGATACAAAGATATAAGACCGAATCACCTTAAATAGTCAAGGCATAAATATAAATTCGGGCCATAAACATTTTAAGCAAGACCAATCTGTTTTCTGGCCATACCAGACGCAAACTGACGTAAATCTAATATTCATACGCTAGATTGAGACACAAGAAAAGATAACCCATATAACCGAATTCAACATCGACTAATCAGGGTTCTGTCCCTTAGACCAAGAATCATTGATTCTCAAATAAATACTTTTCATCAGACAAATAGTTATACTTTACATTTGTATGCCTACCAACAGTAATCTGTGCGTCACAGACTACCACACAAAAGAATCTGTGCGCAACAGAAGGAAACTGTTGTGAATATTCACAAGCGTCTATGTGATGTGTATGGAAGTTTTGCAGTCGACAGGAGTACAGTCAGTCGCCGGGTTCAGAGAATCAAAGAATCAGGAAATGGAGATACGGAGCTGCTTGATCGGCCACGCTGTAGACGTCCTACGACAGCCACCAACGCAGAAATGTTGAAATGCGCTGAGGGCATTATTCTTACTGATAGGCGAATCACTACTCAACAATTGGCCTTACAGCTGTCAGTCAGCATTGGTAGTGCAAATGCAGTTATAAAAACTCTCGGATTTTCTAAGGTTTGCGCAAGATGGGTTCCTCGAAGTCTCGCAAATGACCACCGATTGCAAAGGAACGCAATTTCTTCTGAATAGTTGGAGCGTTTCAATGCTGATGGAGAGAACTTTTTGGCTAAGATCGATACAGGCGACGAAACCTGGGCACATCATTTTGAACCTGAGACAAAAAGACAGTCAATGGAGTGGCATCATCCGCAATCACTAAGAAGAAAGAAATTCAAGACAATTCCTTCAGCTGGAAAGGTCATGATCACTGTCTTTTGGGACACTGAAGGTGTGATTCTTGTGGACGTTATGCCAAGAGGAGAGACAATCAATTCGCAAGCTTACATTAAGACATTGAAAAAACTCAATCATCGTTTTCGCAGAGTTCGGCCGCACAAGAACCCAGCAGACCTGCTTCTCCTTCACGACAATGCGCGCCATCACACAAGTCTGGCAACACGGGAAGCAATCACCAAATTGGGTTGGACTGTACTACCCCATTCACCTTATAGTCCCGATTTGGCACCCTCTGATTTTCATCTATTTGGTCCACTTAAAGATGCACTCCGTGGGACAAGGTTTGAAGATGATGAAGGAGTGATTCATGCAGCGAAGAAATGGCTACATGATCAAGACAAAATCTGGTACGGGCTAGGAATACATGCACTTGTTTCGCGCTGGCATAAAGCCGTACAAGTTGATGGGGATTATGTTGAATAATACCGATGTTTACATGACATATCCATGTATATTGTGTACAAATTTCATGCTTTTTGAATAAACAGCTCCTGAGAAAAACGATGTGGTGCATTACTTTCTGAACGCCCCTCGTATATTTTTCAAACAGAAATACGAAATTTAATTAGGTCGAAGTATAAATTTTTATTTTGTTTATATTTTTATTATTATTATTTTTAAATAAAGTTTTGCCTCATTTTGGCGAGGCGCGTCCCGTTCAACCTAATCGGTTATATTAGGGCGCATGTCCAATTATAAAAGACCCTTAGGTCTGAATTGATTTTAGTCCAAGTATAAGTAATTTGCTTCGTCAATGGCTTTTGAACGTTGTTTATGCGCCTCTTGCGTTTTTGTAATATCATGAAATTTTGAAGTATATCTAGTTTTGTTCAAAGCAGTTAATAGCTCCAACTATTTGTCGCGAGGCGTTTTGAGGAGATAGGTCAGCTTGAATGGAATGGAAGAATAAAGATAATAATGTCTTATCGATAGCTTCCGAGTTTATAATAGAACTGCCTCTCCTCGGGAAATAGTGTACTAGAAATTTACTTAAAAGAGAATTCTGGTACCTAAACAAGATATTTTCTGGACGATAAATTCTTCCTCAGGAATCCTACAAAAGGACTGTGTAAAGCACATAAGGTTGAGAAAGAGATTTGGTGTCCAGCCACATTAAAAATATCCCGACCCAATAGAAGTTAATTGAATTATGGCTGAGCCCCCAGGGTGTAGATTTATATTTAAAACAAAATACAACCCAAATAAAGTTAACAAGAAAAATAACAACAGACTCTGTTATGTAAAGTTGGATAAAAGGGTATGGAATCTTACATTTTTATATACACATATAAATATGAAAAAAAGTTTAGCTCTACTGTTTATAAAAAAAAATCAACTAGTGTGGTCATCACTTGGACCAGAGATCTTTTCTATGGTAGTGTTGCTGGTAGGTGTTAATACTCATCTCCTCAAGGACTGTAGTAGCTGCGGAGATGATTTTGGTTCGAACTCTCTTGGTTTGGTCTGCCCCAGTAGATTGGTCCAGTAGATTGGTCTTATAACAGTTAATGGGTTCAGAGGGGGATGTCAGAGTTTCACGACACTATTATTGAATGAATTAAAGCTGTAACATCAGTTTTATATTACATGATCACTAAAAATATACTTCGTGTACCGTAGTACATTTACAAAATTCTTGCGGCACACTTTGATATACGCAGCGGCACACTAGTGTGCCGCGGCACTCCGCTTGAAAAACACGGTTCTGTCGTTTTCATTGAACATAAATACCATAATACTGTCGTAATTTTATTGTTGAGATAGGACTTAGAAATAGTGGTCCCGTCCGAATGGAGAATGATAGTGAAGGCTCTGTGATAGTAAGGGTTAAGAAATAGATAGTTGATTTACAAGGGTACTGGAAAGAGTAAGGACAGTCTCTGAAATCGGGTAATCTTCTCCGATTTGACTATCTTACGACAATCTTATTTATCTGTAGACTCCTAAATCTCTCCTGGCTAAACAATTTTGCCAGTTACTCAACACTCATGTACACACACCAATTTGGTGCTACAAACACACAGACGTGAATACAAACTACATATAACAGATATTGGGTAATGGGTGGGCCAACACAGTGATATAAGGATTATGGCGTTTAATATCATTTAAATAAAAATCACAACATTTAGCATGGTACAGTAAAAAAAATCATAGTTACAGAAAATATAAAAAATAAAGAAAGGGGGAGGGGGGTGGAATAGTAGTATCCTAATATGCCCATCCCGCTTGTATAGGCAAAACCCCAGTCCAAAGACAAGTGTTATCAGAAAGAGACAATTTAATCCAAAGATAGATTAATTTATTCTGATAGGGGGGTGTACAATATTCAGTATGGGGGTGTAGGAACAGAGTCCAAGTATTCTCAAAGTTATCCCTTGACTAAGCAGATTAAGGGAGGGGAAATAAGAAAATGTAAACAATCCCACTTAGAGAGAACAATACAAGGAATAAAGTATACGGATATTTACCAAGTAAGGCAAGTTATAAGTTTATCAAGAAAAATGTCATTCATTCATGCACGCTAGCGATGGCCATCACACACTTTCACACTTACCGATCGTTGAATCTGGCAATCCATAGAATAACACAAACATCTAGTAAATACTCAACAAATACATGAGTCTTTTCCTTCGTTTTCCAGCCCCAGACTATCGGGTTTGGCGTTCAGCTAATTTTCCCGTAATCGCTGGAAGGTGAAGCCTTAGTGTTCCTTTTGATTTTATCTAAAGTTTCTATGGGATGGCACTGTCACAGGTATAGTTATGAGAAGGTAGTGGTCTCCTGGATTTCACCGCTGGTGGTGGAAAACTTCGATAGCGTGATGAACACAGAGTGATGATAAAGACTGATCAGTGAGTTGTTTTTTTTTTCTCTTTGGGGTTTAAATCCAGTGGAAATAACGAGACTGTCAGTGTACATGAAGAATATATTCTTTTCATAGCATTAAAATATATATATATATATATATAGATATATATATATATATATATATATATATATATATATATATATATATATATATATATATATATATATATATATATTATAGCTTCTGGCAATTGTTCTTCTCCAGTTATCTTTACAGAATTATTGAGATTATCATTTAAATGTTCTTGGTTGGATTCCACTCATGTAACAAAATAGAGAGTGGGACCGCACAGGGCCGCAACATGAAGATTATATTTTAAATAATCATAAAAATCTCTGAAGGTAGAAGAACCGAGTCTGGAGGACTCTATAATTGCTGGGACGCAAAGGTATATGATCATCCTATGTGAAAAAATAGAAAACATGAAATCATAAACCCAATACGAATCATATTCTGATGCGTGATAAATTTACAGTTAAGACTATTTAAAACACTAGCGTATTCAGTTATATATATTTAAGAAAAACTCTCCGCGAGTCTAATGGTTAAAAAACACATGTATATACAGAACTAAACTGTATTAATTGGTTATAAATCCCTTAGCGGTTTCTAAATTAATTTAAGCATCTATTATATTGAGAAATAACGTATAGATATATCATTTAATTTACAACTGGAAACTTTTGAGATGGGTTTATTTAATAGGTTTAAATTAACACAAAATCCAGTGAAATAAAATGAAAGAACTAGACCATTGATCACTTGGAACTAATATATTACCGCTGCACAAACTGAATGAATTTTTTAGTCTCCAATATAGAAGATATCCGCGAGAAATCTTGTTCTATAAGCTAGTACTTTCTTCAAACTCTCTGGCGCAAATGATAAAAGCATTCTTTGTGGTCTCAATATATAATTAAAGAATTGAAGGATCAGGGGGACACACGAAATTTCACAACTTATTTGATATCAGGTAAATTCTGAGTTACTTGCCGCTGGGCAAATCTTCTAGATTTCCCCCGTGTCTGTTCGTCCGCCGCGATTTCAGCGCTCTTCTCTGGTTCGCACTGAGGTGCTAAACGAAGGCGTGAAACTGCTTCGTCCATTCTGGGACCACTACTGCCTTTTGATCGTTAACCGCTTTCCTCGTTGAACTTTGGCAACGCCTATAAGGCGGTAAGAAAGAAAGGTGAAGGAGGTAGTTGATTTAGATCGCTCTAAGGTAAGGCGGAAGGCGTGGCTTATCTAAACTGAATACCAAGCGAATCTCCTGGTTCCTCATATGCTAACTGTCTACATATTAATTAGCAAACGTGGTAAAGAGTCCACTCTGCTATGATGCATACTAATTAGCAAACGTGGGACCCACGTTGGCGATTAAATTTGCAACATAAATGAATGAAGGTTCTCATGCTATCCCAGGGTCTACCATATCATCTAACAATTCAGGGACGCTGAAATTCGTTTGTCACAAATACATAAACGTAAATCACAGAATACACATGTTTTAGGAGACAGTGCTAAACCCAACATATTGAGTGGCAACTCTGATTGCGATATCCTGTTTAGGAAGATTTAAAAACGTGACAGAAGTCACAGCTTAGTAGTAGTGAAGATGAGTACGGCTGAAATGATGGTATGCAACATTAATCCTCACAAAGCTCACACAACATAGCAAGAAGCACCATCAGATCTACTCGCAGTGTGTCCCATTAGGGGTTTCCAGATACTACATGCCACAACTCAAAGAAGGTGGCAGACAATACATAATGGATGCAGTCTGAAACATGAAAATAACTAAGTCAGGACATGGACAAATAGCCCAGCTCTTTGTCTGTTGACAAATGAGAATATAACTAAGACCTATGGCTCACATACTGTTGTTGTTAAAGTTCAAATATAGTATTGATTATTCAGTTACATAAACTGAATACTTGAAATTTACGTGAAAAAGCAGTTAAGAATAACTGTAAAAGTGGCAATGCTTTCGTAACTGTACTTTTATAAAAGCAGTTTTCTACTCTGTTTATATATTTTGATCAGCACCCTATTAAACAGAGATGAAAATTTGAAACTGTATTTTGAGTTTGTTCTCTGTGATTGAGTTGATATCATCCTCCAAAAAGTTGAGAGCTGCGAATTTTCCTCCAACAGTTGCCTCAAAGATTCCCGCGATTTCTGGATCTTTCAGTTTGTCTAAATTGAATCTTAACTGAGAACATCTGTTTTGATTATAGTTCTTTAGTTAAGATTCAATTTAGACAAACTGAAAGATCCAGAAATCGCGGGAATCTTTGAGGCAACTGTTGGAGGAAAATTCGCAGCTCTCAACTTTTTGGAGGATGATATCAACTCAATCACAGAGAACATGAAAGACGTGCTCATTGAATCAGCAACAGAAATACTTGGTAAAAGAAAGAAAATAAACAAACCATGGGTTACAGATGACATTCTGAAGTTATGTGATACACGGCGGGAAATGAAAAAGGTTAAGAAAGAGGTTCCTGAAGCAGCATGGCAATACAGTATGGTGAATAAAAATATTAGAAAGAAAATGAAACAGGCCAAAGAAAAATGGGTAGCTGATCAATGTGAGTCCATTAATACGGGGCTAATAAAAGGTAACAGCAAGGCAGTTTTTGACACATTAAGAAGACTATCAAAACCCCAACAGCCCAGGGTAACTGTCATAGAAGATAGCAATGGGGCTCTGCTCAATGAAAAAACAGCTGTAATGAGAAGGTGGACAGAATATTGTAAAGAATTATATAACTGTAAACTTGACACTGACTTAGGCATATTAAACAACATTAAGTGCGAAAACAGAGAACTCGGAAATGCAGCAATACTACGGGAAGAAGTGGAAGAGGCTATATGTTCGATGAAAGGAGGGAAGTCACCGGGTGTGGATAATATACCAGCAGAGCTCTTGAAATATGGAGGACCAGATATAGTAAAAATCATGACAACAATTTGCCAGAAGATATGGAGTACAAAAAAAATGGCCAAAAGAATGGACGCAGTCATTAGTAATACCGCTTCCAAAGAAAGGAAATCTAAAAATGTGCAAGAACTACAGAACCATTAGCCTTATTAGTCATCCAAGTAAGGTGATGTTAAGGATACTTTTGAACAGAATAAAACAGAAATCAGAAGAAATCTTGTCAGAAGAACAGGCTGGCTTTAGACCAAAAAGAAGTACCTCAGAACAAATCTTCAATATTAGATTACTGATCGAAAAACATCTCCAGCATCAACATGATTTATACCATAACTTCATCGATTTCACAAAAGCCTTCGATCGAGTCTGGCATGAAGGTTTATGGCAAATAATGAGAAAATTCAATTTTGATACCAACATCATAGATATCATTGAAGCACTATACAAGGACGCAAGCAGTGCTGTTTTTGCAAGCAATGACATTGGAGAATTTTTCAAAACAACTGTAGGAGTTCGCCAGGGATGTATCCTGTCACCAGTGCTCTTTAACATTTATCTAGAACATATTATGCAGGAGGCTCTCTACGATTATAAATCAACCATATCGATTGGAGGCCGACCTCTGTGTAATCTACGTTTTGCTGATGATATTGATCTGATAGCTGGAACAGAATCAGAACTTCAAGACCTTACCTCTAGACTGGAGAAAGTAACAAGAACGTATGGGATGGAAATTAATATAGAAAAAAGCAAGATATTGGTGAATAGCCATAAGAAACATGTTCCGACCAACATTACGTTAAATGGGCAAACGTTAGAAGAACACCTTTAAATATCTCGGGTCCACTATATGTAGTGATGGAAGATCAAATAAAGAAATCAAGACAAGACTTGAGATGGCCTCAGCTGCCATGACAAGGTTGAATGTGATCTGGAAAAGTAACATCAGTTTTCCTGTGAAGATCAAATTATACAAATCACTTGTATTATCTATTCTCTTGTATGGGTGTGAGGGCTGGACGCTCACTGCAGATACGGAGCGAAGGATTCAGGCTTTCGAGCATAAATGTTATAGAAGAATTTTGCGCATTTGCTATAAAGAGCACAAAACAAATGTCTATGTTAGAGAGAAGATAAACACCTATGCAGGCCATCAAGAACCACTTTTGTCAATAGTGAAACGTCGAAAGCTTGCCTGGTTTGGGCATGTAACTCGTCATGACTCCCTTTCGAAAACGATCCTCCAGGGAACAGTCGAAGGTAAACGGAGAAGAGGAAGGCAAAGAAAATCCTGGGCTGATAACATCAAAGAATGGGCAGGACACGGTTTCTCCACACTTGTACGCATTGCTGAGAATAGAGAGCAGTGGAGGACCCTGTCTGCTGATGCTTCCATCATGGCACCCCTACGACCCATGACGGGTTATGGGTTGAGATGAGATGATGATTTTGAGTTTACTTTTTACTGTGGAATTTTGCTTGTGAGAACAAGATGCCTTGTGTACCATACATGATTTTGTCAAAAAAGGTTTTCAGTAACTTATGATGTATGACACGTTGACCTTTGACTTGACTTATAAATGTTTCAATAATTCTTGTCTTCTATCAAATGTTGATGGAGATAAACATGTCTTCTTCTTGGTGATACAGTCTATCTTATTAACATGCTTGTATTACTTGTCTGTATAAGACTGCTGACACTTAAGTACGAATACAGACCGTGAAAGTGTGGCCTATCGATCCTTTTGACTTTAAGAGTTTTAATTAATACATCGACGGACATACAAAATTCTACGACTGCAAATAACTGGATGACACGCTGATGACGATCATTATTTTATTGATGTCAGAAGAAAATATTTACATCTGGCAATCACTGGGTCGAAATATAATGTTGATAAAGTTACACATGGCTTCTACGTTGGTACCTTCATTCAGCATACAAATTATTTGGCCAGGAACACGGCTGTTTGCCAGCGATCTTTTAGTTATTTCCCCTTGTTCCCCCCGACCGCGCTATTTATAGCTATCGTGTCAGAGGTCACGTGGTAACTTCCTAACTGGAAAAAAAGGTGGCGGATTTTACTTTTGATAGGGCTTAATTAATGTTTTTAGGCTACTTTATTATTATAAATACCGGCTTTAATTTTGCGTAACGCTAGACTAGAAATGTTAGAGTAAATTTTAGAACAAGAACAAACATTTTATCACAATTAGAACAGAAGATATAATAGTCTGAAATAGTGTAAAATTTACGTTTTTTTTATATTTTGTTATGGTTTGTTTATAATGCAATTTTCACTCAATCGGTCACAATCGACATGCATAACAAATTACAGAAATCAAAAGTAGAAAACCTGCAGAAAATGGATATCAAAGATTTGTTTTGGTTTCATGCGTCAAACATTAATTATTGAAACATTAAATTGCAAGTCCACATTTATTACCTTAAAATAACACACCCAATTGTCCCCAAAAACATGAGAGCTAACAATTTTCTCAATCATACATCACGATGGTCATGTAAAAATAAGTATGGTCATGAGTAAAACGAAATGTTCAATTTAATAGATAAATAGGTTTTTTTAAAAAAATACATCTATTAAATGATTTCCACACTCTGTTAATTCTGTCAATCTCAAGCAACAACTGCCATAATTTGCTCTAGCCCCAAAATTTCGCTCAATTATCATTCACACTTCCTTTTTTTTTAATAGGATAAATCTGTACATTCACAGATGGAGAAATTTGTAACAAATGAGTTTCCATTATAAATTTTAATTGTGAAGTTATATTTTTAATACCTCTGGCGCGTCTTTCAATTTTTAATCTTCTCTGTTTTCTCTCCTGTGCCCACGTAAGACCTACTGTTTCCTTCATGGCTATTGCTAATTCTTTGGATATTCTAACTCTACTTTCAATGCCTGCTTTCCTGCAAATTTCCTGACGTGACGTTTCTTAACAGCGTTGTAGTTCATGTGCCTGCTGCAGGTCTAATGAATCAGTTGATGTTCCAGCAATATGTTTTCTAACAGTGTGAAGCAATTGAGATCGCTTACGTTTTGTTGGCGTTCTGGTGACTGATGTTTCTCTTCTATGTTTAATTAGTTTTTGTAGTACAATAGGCTGTCCTCTGGTTTTGCATTTTATGATATTACTTTTTGCTGTTTCTAGTTTTTTTTTTTCTAACAATGGATGTGAATAGGGGTTCTTCCTTTTGTGTTAGTGGTTGTGAAGGTGGCTTAGCAAGTAACTGTTGTACTGTGATGTCGCTTTTGAAGACAGGCGAGGTGGATGTACTTGTCGTATGTATAACTGACTTGGTAGGTGTAGATGTGGCAACAAAAACTGGCATGCTAGGGTGAGTAGTGTTATCCACCTCCAAATGAATAATGGTATCGCCTTTAATGTGAGCTGGCACATCAACCTCCAGTTGAACAATATCATCACTAATGTGGGCAGGCACATCAACCTCCTACTGTACAGAGCTATCCTGACTACAGCTAAATGACTGACTAGACATGGAGGGGTCAGAAAGAACATTACAGGGGATAGAGCAGCTTTTTGTTTTTAAAACACCAAAAGATGTCTTTGCAACATAATTGCACAGTTGACATTCACTTATAGTTAAATTATGGTTTTAGTCTTTCCAGATGTGCTGACTGTTTTCCGATAGTAACTTGGCTGTTTCAAGACACTTCTCATTATGCCTCCTTTCTGAATTTTGTATTCGTAAGTAACACTTCTTACAAAATATAGTCGAATGCTGTGTGGGTTTATCATCTGATACGTTAATTCCAAACACAAAGAACAGATCATTAACGTAATTTAGAACAGTTCAGCGCTTTCTGAATTGAACGTGTTGTTTTAGAAGTTAATGCTCTCTTGCCACAGGCTCTGCACAGTGCACTGGCACAATTCATATGATGCAAAACAGTATGTTCCATTTCGTTGTTATGTAGTATAGTTTACTTGTGTATGTATAAAGGTAGAGGAATATTTGGGACTATCAAGTCTAACACCAGGATGTAGAATGTTTTATCTGTGAATGAAAGAAGATATACAAACAGTTACTTAGAATTCTTTGGCAGCCGTCGTGTGCACAGGATTGTCTACCAAAGAACACTAATGGAACAGTCCTTATCTCACACACAATTAAAAAAAAAAAATTCATATTATAAATACAAGATTAACAAGACTTGAAAGATAGAACAAAGTATGTAGAAGTAATCTATCTATAGATTTACATGTTTTCTGACGCTTATATACGTAGCTAAATATCATTATAAATGAATGAAAATGCAAAAACAGATGGTGCTTTACAAAGTTATTTTGTTACAACCTTATTTAAGATTTGTGAGTATCAGGAATGCGTTTACAGTAATTTAAATGCTATAAAATCTGGTGACAATATGCTTGTTCTTGTAATGCCAAACTCACAAAACTGACTACCACACATTCTCAAGATATGAAACCAAAAAAAAAAAGTATGTGGAAATAATCTTTAGCTTCCCTTCGAGAAGTCTTTATAATTATAAACTCAAACGAATGGGCCGATTTTTAGATATTAAATTAATACAAAGATTACTTATTTTATGAATTTCCTCAAATGATGACGCTGTTTTCAAAAGTCTGTAACTCCGTCAAAACTAATTTCAAACAAATAAAAATGCAATCAAAAATAGAGCAGAGAACAAAGTTATAGTACACAAAAGAATTTTAGCGCTGTGTTTATCCAGAACGAGTGTGTAATGATTTATATTTTACTGGTTTTACACACACATCAGCTGATTTTCCCCGCCAAAAACTTAAATAGTCTTTTACGGTGTACACGAAAATTTTATACCCGGTGTCAGAATTCCGGTCACCGAAACTAAAAGAGCGCTCTGGTATAGGGCACAAACAGCCGTGGGAAGCTAGCTGTTTAACCCTTGACTATTTCTTCGACTAAGACTGGCCGTAGTTCTAAGATTTTCACGAACTATCTTCACTATAAATTTATCTGGCTCGCAAGTAATTGCTGGATCACTACCAGTGATGGAAACGTTATCCTTTAGCCACTAATTAGAAATGTTCTGCATTAACTCTACACTTTATGTCCGAAGCTGGACTAACACTGCAAGCACGTGTTTCTCGAACTATCTTCACGTTTTATAACTAGCAATGATTTACATACCAATTGTTCCTTGATGAAATGCTGAAACAACATAACTTGACGCAGCTCGAAAACAACATTCTGTTGTCATGAAGAAACTTGCCTTGTCTTCCCGCAAACTGCAGTTGGTACAGCTGTTCACAATTGTACCCGAGCTGGTACTAACTTCTACATTACGCAGATGGCTGCTTCAGTTAGCCCATGTAAACCTTCCTCACGCAGAATACACGAGCAAAGAGATTCTTTTCACGTCTGCTCACGAGGTTTATAAACCTATGTCACGTGATCAAGTCCTGCTATTCCTTAATTTTTAACATCGTTATCTCAATCTCTGTTATCTCCCTTCATGACTGTCCTACTACATTACCACTCCAGTAGGTCACAATTATAACTCTCACTCTTACCGTTCACTGTGACCATTCTTTTCACTAACACAAACAAGTCACAATCATCCTTCTCCACCAGTCACTGTGACTCTTCTTGTCCACTCATTCATTAACCTTAAACTGCCTGTGGAGCATAGGACTACATTACGGCCATGTCAAGGACATCTGTTTGTGCCATGAGTTCAAGTTACTCCTGTGTCTTCTTTATCCTTTTTAAGTCTGTCTGTGATTCCCTTCTCCGTGTGTTTAGGGTCTCTCCCTCAATTTCTTTTACCCTAAGGATTCCAGAGCAAAAACCGTCTTGTAATGCTCACAGCAACTTCCCCCATATGAGTCTTACACAATGCCAATGTCTTTACTTCCCTCCTTGTTTCATTGATATTTGTCTGGCCCTTGCTATCAATTCCATATTGTTGATCCTGTCATTCTTTTAATCCTTATATTCCACACTAGCACCAACTTATGAAAGTCTGCAACTTTCTGGTTGTCATTTTTGTTATTCTCAGTGTCTCATAAGACTGCTTTGACATTTGAGCTGAAAATTCTTATTTTTGTGTTGTGCTTTTTGTCTTTTGATGTTCATGTATCTCCCAATATAATGAAAGCTCCTTTTTCCTTCTGTATTCTTATTTCGGTGTCACTGCCCATTCCTAAAAATGTATGTATGTTGCATGAATCTACAACTTCTAAACGTGCTTCTCCAAGTGCAATCTGGCTATGTTATATTTATTCTCCACAAACTGAGGAAAGAACAAGCAGGATTTAGAAAGAACAGAGATTATGTGTAGATCATATATTTACCCCCAGGAACATTATAGAGCAGTGCTCAGAATGGCAAAGACAGCTGTACATTAATTTCGTTGATTTTGAAAAGGCTTTTGACAGTATACATAGGGACAGTTTATGGAAAATACTGAGGGCTTATGGAATTCCAAGCTGCATAGTGTCAATCATAAAAAGCCTTTATGCCAACTTTACGTGTAGCATTGGGCAGAGCAACCTAACCTTTGAAGTGAAGACAGGAGTACGACAGGGATGCCCCTTATCAACCACTCTATTTTTAACAGTCATAGACTGGGTGATGCGCCAGACAACAGAGGGCAGTCCAAGAGGAATAAGATGGACTACATTTTCTACATTGGAAAATCTGGAATATGCAGATGACATTGCACTGCTAGCACATTCACATCAACACATCCAGGAAAAAACGGATAGACTCAATAAGTATAGCCAGCAGGTGGGCTTGAACATCAACCTAAAGAAGATAGAGGTCATGACGCTCAATGTGAGCAACCCTGAGCCCATATCAGTAAGGAATCAGCAACTGGAACAGACAGATGCCTTCACATACTGTTACGGTATATGCTATTAACACCGTCTGCTAAAGGTTAGCAGACGTGCAATTGTAAAGGTTAAGACATTTAATATATTGCGATAGATGTTTCAATTATTGAACGCTCCATACACGATCGATTATGACGTGTCTAGCGTTGTTTGGGTCACAGTCGGTAACTAGGAGACGCTACCCTTTGTTACTTGACCGCCAAGCTGAATAGCTGCGTTTTTCTAACCTTCCAATTCAATGGCATGATATAGCCATTTATATGTGCATTTATGATGGACCAGGGTCAGTCCTAGAACTCTATATGAGAGGAAACTTACGGAGGTTAGT
The DNA here is from genome assembly GCA_024509875.1 of Oreohelix idahoensis. Classification (NCBI taxonomy): domain Eukaryota; kingdom Metazoa; phylum Mollusca; class Gastropoda; order Stylommatophora; family Oreohelicidae; genus Oreohelix; species Oreohelix idahoensis. Next base: position 31,499 of record JAMPIV010000297.1, on the reverse strand, counting down.
GTTTAACTAGAATCCTCAGAAGGAGGAGAATAATCGTCAAATTCGTATGAATATTCAGACTCGCAGTCTCACTGTCGGCAGGCAGCCATGTCTAGCTGCGCGTGCATATAGCTGTGATGTTCTGACGACAATACTGCATTGTATCCTTAAACGGACATTGACACGTAAACCAGCAGTCTACGTTATTGATTAATTTATGCATGACTTATACGGACTTATGTGCTGCTCCTATTTGAAATGATCATCCTGTGTGTACATGTGATTAAATATTACGGACTCAACCTGAAGGCATCAATTACTTCATTAATGTTGCTGAGTTCAAGTTACATTAATTACTTCTTCATACCATGCTACTGAGTTGTATGAACGCTTCACCCTAATTCGCGTAATAATACACCAAGCACGATGAACAAGAGATCACTAAAGTAACCATACTCAGTGCATGATCTTCAACCGGCAAATAACTCAGCAACACATACCTAGGATGCATAGTAACACCAGACAGCGGAGCAAGCAAAGACATCAACAACAGAATGAACAAAGCAAGATCAGCCTTTTTTAGTCTAAACAACATCTGGAAGTCCTCTCAGTACAGCAAAAGCACAAAATTAGGATTATATCAGAGCTGTGTGCTTTCTGTGCTTCTCTATGGCGCGGAGAGCTGGAGAGTTACAGAGAAAGAAATGTCGAAATTGTCCTCTTTTCACACAACATGCCTAAGAAAAATTCTCCAAATCTTTTGGCCGAATACCATCACCAACCAAGATCTGCTTACTCGGAGCAAGCAAGAGGACATGCACACCATCATAGCTGGCAGACGATGGAGCTGGGTTGGCCATGTCCTCAGAAGAGACCCCAATGCCATCACAAGAACAGCTATGCTATGGACCCCTGAAGGAAAACGAAAGAGAGGCCGACCAAAAACAACTTGGCGGAGGACTGTGGAGGCTGAGATGCAAAGAATGAACCAGAGTTGGGGCACTGTATGAAGGATGGCCGCCGACCGAGCAAAGTGAAATCAATTTGTTGTTGCCCTACAAGACGCCACCAGGCATAATGGCCACTGACTGCTTTGACGGTCGGCGGCTAAGGATCAAAGAAGAAGAAGTATCTCCCAATATAATGAAAGCTCCTTTCTCCTTCTGTATTCTTATTTCGGTGTCACTGTCCATTCCTAAAAATGTATGTATGTTGCATGAATCTACAACTTCTAAACGTGCTTCTCCAAGTGCAATCTGGCTATGTTATATTTATTCTCATTATCACTGTCATTTTTAATGTGGATTTTCAGACCCAGTTGCTGTTTGTCTTCTCATTCAATATTCTCGTCTTGCATCTGGTTTCAATTATGGGACAGATGGGCAAGGTCATCAGCAAAACCCTGATTATCTAGCTGTTTTGCCAGAGTCCACTGAATTCCATTTCTAGTGGTTGACGTTCTTATTTTAATTATCCAATCCATAGAAAGTAGGATGAGAAATTTGACAACAGGCACCTCTTCTACACTTCAGTTTTTATCTCAAAAGGTTTTGCATCCTTCATAAAAACTATACATGTCATATCTTCTTCCTTGTTTTCCTTATCAGGTTTATGAGCTTATGGGGGACCACATAGTGTGCTGGAACCCCATAGTGCACTCTTCCTGTTCATTGTAATCTTATTTCCAACCACTGCAAGCAAGTAACAGTTGCAAGTCTCCTCTTCCTGTACACTGTCATCATTTTTTCCCCTCCATCACAACAAGCATACAGAAATTACAAGTATCACTCTTCTCATGCTATCATCTGTTTTTTTCCCCCCATCACCACAAACACAACCCACACTCTCACTCTTCCTTCACACTGTCATATGTTTCTCCATCAATAATCGCAAGGCACAATCACAAGAGTCTCTTGCCCACTGATCTTGTCTCTCCAGCATTCAGTGATCACAAACAAATACATTTTCAGGAGAAAACACTGATAATGAAATATAATAAATATTGCCCACCCCTGAGAAAGATGACAACTTATGTGCACGATTTGACATACACATATACATATGAACGTTCTAATTATTTGACTTGTAATGCTGCTGAAAGATTTTATCCTGCTGCACCTAAGCTGTTTAACCCTCACGCAAGATGCAACAAACTGATTCTATTACACACATGTATTTCATTTCATTTCTTCTGTCTCCTTTTCTGTTCCTTAATGGCCATTACTGCAGTAGTCATGTGCAGGAAGCCAACACTAAAGCTCATTTGTGTTGAAGTTGTTCTTTCTGCAGCACTTTGTTTTAAAGGATGAATTGATGAGCCCCCATGAACAAACTGTCATTATTCACTTCTTACTTTCTGGGTGACACAGCAGTTGTCTTATTCTGTCTGTGTCTACAGAGACCCCTGTAAACAACATGTGGTAAAATTTACTTGTACACTTTAGAAGAAAACTGCACACTGAATAGCATCTGTACACAGTTTAGAGACCATTAGTTCATTAGTTTTAAGGTATCCGTGTAGGCAATTACTTTATTAAAAAACACAATGAGAAACATACAAATTGTATTAACGAGATGATTTATCAAAGATATTAAAATATAATTTATACAATTTCTCAATTTGTTTACACTGTTCAGCATCTGTGCCATTTAACTATGAAGTTTACAGTAAGTTAATGGTAAAAACATTGTGTTTGACTTCAGTGGCATCTCTAGCAGTTAGTGACATGCCACAGATAGCATCAATCACTATTTTGTATATGTCTATGAAAGTTGGCTGAATATGAAACAATGTCCAAATAAAATATATTTTACCTTCTGTGTAGAAACACTAACAAGAATTTTAAAAACTACAGAACATGGCACTTTCTCAAACAAATTTCACCAAAATGCATAAAGACAATGAGAAGCACATTAATCAGTCATGTAATTACACAACATAAAAATAAATTGATTACGTGCATCATATCTATGCGGATGTATTTAGGGAAAACAGCTCACATCAGCTGATAAGTTTGAGGTATCTTTTTTGCTCCATCTTTCCAAACCATGTTAATGTAAATTAGGCACTGTTTAGATTCTTATGGTACTCTAGGACAAGTCAGGTAACGTGTGATTTTATTACATCCCTTTTCTTGCAAGTTTCATTCTATCAAACCTTTTTCTTGTACCTTTCAGTAAGTGTCCTGCTATAGAAGATCAGTGTTGATAACTAGTTTGACTGCAATCTTAACCAGATAGCTGAACCATTTAAATGAGGCAATGAATTGCACAAAATCAGTCTTGCAACTCAAACACATAAGCTATAGGTGCTGTGGTAACAGATTCAATAATATGAAAATCAAAGTATGAAAAAAAAAAAAAAAACAAGCCAGGCAAATTTTTTATCCAGAAATTTTCTTTACATTTGTGATGTAGTTGTTGTTGATTAACTAAGGTTGCTGAGCTTGTCGCTCTATCACAGCCAATGCCAAGTTAAAGAATTTGACTGTGTTTTGTAGCTGTTGCTGTATAGTGTGCGTGATTTTTGGGTTGTCTGGTAATAGCTTTCTTCTTTCTGTGGAGAGTCCTGGACAAGTGAACAGCACATGCTGAATTGTCTCATACGGATGGATACAGGTGTGGCAATTAGGCTTATGTGTGGGGTTTAATTTGTTCAAGTGCTTGTTGAGCTCATTGTGCTCTGCTCTACATGTCGTAGATTATTGACATTGTCATTTTTGCATGGATGGGCCATTTCTTTATTCAAGGCACACCCATTAGATCCTGTTGCCCATTGGTTCAGTCATTCCCTTTTTAAGTTGTTTAGAAGTACAGGAAATACCAGGACTGAACATCAGTGGAAGGTCAATAAACAACCTTAGATATGCAGATGATACCGTGTTGTTAGCTGAAAGCGAACAGGAGTTACAAGAACTAGTGAAGCAAGTGAACAGTATAAGTCATGAATATGGACTCGACATTAATATTGAGAAAACAAAAACTATGATAATTAGCAAAACAGACGATAAACCCACATTAAAGATAAGCGTAAATGGGAAAATCCTGGAACAAGTCAAGAGCTACGTATATCTTGGTCATATAATAACAGAAGATGACAGATGTGAAACAGAAATCAAGAAGAGAATAGGAATGGCCAAAGCTACATTCAACAATATGAAACATATACTGACATCCAAACAGTTATCTCACAAATTAAAACTGAGAATCATAAAGTGTTATATATATTCTGCATTTCTGTATGGTGCAGAAACATGGACGATGAATAAGCATTTGGAAGAAAGAATTGAGGCTCTTGAAATGTGGATATATAGAAGAATGGGGCGTATCTCATGGAAAGAGATGAAAACAAATAAGGAGGTCCTAGAAAATCTAGGTATGAAAAGAGAACTAATGAGAGAGGTCAAAGTTCGGCAGCTAAAATACTTTGGCCACATAAAAAGGCATAACACCTTGCAGAAGACCATAACAGAAGGGAGAGTTGAAGGCAAACGTGCAAGGGGAAGACAGCGCTATAAGTGGGAAGATAACATCAAGAGATGGACGGGAAAGAGTCTATCAGAGTGTACCACCAAGGCAAGAGACAGAAGACGTTGGAGATCCATTAGAGCCAACCTTCGTTGTGGAGATGGCAACTGATGATGATGATGAGAAGTATTCATTTAGCTGTCTGCATGTTGGCTTGAATGTTTGTTTCAACCATGCTTGCTCCTAGCTTGGCTAGTCTGTCTGCTTTATCATTGTCTGATATGTCTGTGTGCCTTGGTATCCACTGGAGAATGACTTTGATGTCATATTTTGTTAGCAGGCTGTCTACTGTTTCAGCCATCTGTATTATTTATTTACTTTCAGTTTGGAGGTATTTTTCTAAAGCTTAATTGTTGATATTGAATCAGTGAAGATTATAATACCTGAGGGCTTATATATTTCTTGTTTCAATTGGTTGCCTATTGCTGTGTGGGTGGTGTTTATTGCTGTAACTTCTGCTTGGTAATTAGTACAGAATTTTCTACATGGTGCATATATTTCTAGTGTGCTGCCATTTGGGTACTTCATATAAGCTCCAAGTCCAGATTTATGGTGGCCATGAAGGCAATTCCATCTGTATGCATGTACTGTGGTGTCAGGGTAGCTTTCTATAGTTTCTAAAGTAGTGTCTTAAGTGATGTTGGGTTCGTGTATCTTGTTAGTATGATCTCTATGACTGTGATTTTTATTATGGGTAGCTTTAACTCCTTTCTGGGATAAACGACTGGGTATTAATCAGTTAGTTCTTATGTCTGTGGTAGATGTTGTTCTGCTATAGTCGTTGCTACTTGTAGTGGTGATTTTTGTTTTAATCTACAAATGGATTTCCAGTTTTCAACCAGTTATCTGTTTGGGTATTCTTTTCATTCTTTTATAGCACTCTGTTGCTTCCAGAACTGCATGTTTATGCCGTAGGTCCATAGGTTCTACATTTGCATCAATTTCACAGGCAGCTGTTGGCATGGTTCTCATGCCCCCACATATGAACCTTAGAGCTTGGTTTTGGACTTTGTGTAACTCTGAGTGGTTTTGCTCATTGCCGACTGCAGCAGTAGGTTATCTGTGACTGATCAGACATAAGCTGTCTCAGATTTTCTTTTCCTGCTCCCTAGCTGGTGCTTGCAAGACGTTTAGCTAGGTTTAGATGTCTACCGGTCTTGTCTTTCATATTGTGCATCAAGGCTTTGAGGAGTAGCTGTCTGTCAAGCTAAGTAAGCTGGATTTTCTTCTCTGAACAGTAGTTGTCCATCAAGTTTTAGTTTGCATGCTTTCTTGCTTTCCTTGATGTCCCTGGTGAAAACTGTGTATACAGTTTTTGAGTATTTAGTTTTAGTTTTCAAAGATTGCAGTACACAGCTATTGTCACTAGAGCTCTGTTTAGTTTAGCTTGTGCCAGTTTTTTTGTATTTATCTGCTGTCTAAATGAGCAGGTCATCTGCAAGCAGTGTTTTTGATACCTTTGGGAGGGAGTGGAAATCATTTTTAAAGATAAGGAAGAGGGTGTAGCTTAATGCTGACCCTTGTGGTAATCCCCCCTCTAGCAATTTTTGGACATTTAGTGCCTTCTACTGGTATTTGCATTGTTCTGTTATTTCGGTAAGCTTTCATCCAGAGATGTATTTTTCTGTGTATGCCCATTTTTGTCATTTTGGGGAAAAGCCCATGTCTCCATACTGTATCTTATGCTTATCAGTGAATACAGCTGTGGTGTGCTTACCCTCTTGGAATGCATCTAAGGTTATTTTGCACAAAGTGAAAGAGTTGGTCGTCTTTTCTTCAACCTTTTCTGAAGCCTGCCTATCATTGAAGACTTTGTTGCTTTCCAGCCATTTTTCTGCTAGTTTTTCAGTTGATGGGGTCAGTGAGGCTGGTCTATAGCTCTTGGGTTCTTCACCTGGCTTGTTTTTCTTTAACAGGCCTGATATTGGCAGTCAGCCATGCTTTAGAGAGAGTGCTTTCTTTCCCTCATCTTTTAATGAAGTTTAGAGTACTGACTTTGCAACTGGATCTAGGTTTACTATTATTTGATTAGTAATCTTGTCCAGTCCTGGAGCTTTCTTGCTTTAATTTTTTTATGAGTTGGCACAGGACGCAGAGGAAGCTGCAGACAAAGGAAATATGAGGGACCTGTACAACAACACAAAGAAGCTAACAGGGAAATATAAGCAAGCAAGCAAATGGCCTCATAAAAGATAAGAATGGAAAATTACTTAGTACAAAGAACAAGAACAAATGAAGAGATGGACAGAACATTTTGAGGAACTTCTCAATAGACTAGCTTCAACTAATCCCCCAGACATCCAGCCAGCAGAAGAGGAGCTACTAATCAGCTGTGAACAACCAAGTAGAGAAGAAATAAAGAAAGCCATAAAGCTTCTGAAAGATGGAAAAGCAGCTGGTCCAGATGGAATTCCAGCAGAGGTCATCAAAACAGATATTGATTCCTCTACAGAGATATTATACAAACTACTTGGCAATGTCTGGGAAAAGGAAGAGATACCAGCAGAATTGAAGGAAGGTTTTTTGGTCAAGTTGCCTAAGAAGGGAAATTTACAAGAGTGCACAAATTATAGAGGAATAATGTTACTATCAGTGCCAGGAAAAGTATTAAACAGAATTATCCTGGAGAGATTAAAAGAGTCAATAGACTAGCTTCAACTAATCCCCCAGACATCCAGCCAGCAGAAGAGGAGCTACTAATCAGCTGTGAACAACCAAGTAGAGAAGAAATAAAGAAAGCCATAAAGCTTCTGAAAGATGGAAAAGCAGCTGGTCCAGATGGAATTCCAGCAGAGGTCATCAAAACAGATATTGATTCCTCTACAGAGATATTATACAAACTACTTGGCAATGTCTGGGAAAAGGAACAAGCAGGTTTTCGACAAAACAGATCCTGTACAGACCAGATAGCCACATTGAGAATAATAGTTGAACAAAGTCTGGAATGGAATTCACCGCTATACATCAGATTTGTGGTTTATGAAAAGGCATTTGACAATGTAGGCTCTTTGAGCCATCTCGTGTGGCTCTCTACTACTTAACTCTTAGTGAATGAGGGATATCATGTGATTTCTTTTCATGCGGCTCTTCAATTTGTTAAAATGGAGACAACATTAAATATTTGGCTCTTTGTCATGGAAAGGTTCCTGACCCCTAGTGTAGACAGAGAATCACTTTGGAAATTGATGAGGCATTATGGAGTTCCCATGAAGATCATTAACTTAATAAGGAAGACCTATGAAGACATGACATGCAGAGTTCTTGAAGAAGGACAACTTACAGAACCGTTTAGGATTAGAATTGGAGTGAGACAGAGATGCCACTTGTCTCCATTTCTTTTCTTACTAGTAATACATAGGGTTATGAAAACATCGACATCACACAACAGAAATGGAATCCAGTGGAATCTGACTAAACAGCTTAATGATCTGGATTTTGCAGATGATTTGGCTCTTCTGTCCCATAACCATAATCAGATGCAAGAGAAAATGAAAATTCTCGATGAGAGGTCACAACAAGTGGGCCTGAAAATACACAGGGAAAAGACAAAGATTATGAGAATAAATGCAAGAAATGACAACAAGGTTGAACTTGAAGAAACACCACTAAAGGATGTAGAATCTTACACATATCTTGGCAGTAATATACAGAGTTGGAGGGACAGACGGTGATATCAAAATAAGAAAAAGCAAGAGGAGCTTTCATTGCATTGGGAAACATATGGAGAACAAGAGAAATCAAGTTCCAACACGAAAATAAGAATCTTCAACTCAAATGTGAAGTCAGTCCTATTGTATGGCTCTGAGACATGGAGAGCAACAAAACAACAACCAAAAAGCTAGATTTATAAATTGGTGCTTGCGTAGAACAGAAGGACTGAAATGGTATGACAAAGTCACAAATGTGGAATTAATGACAAGAACCAGTGGAACAAGAGTTGAGAAGAAGACGATGGCGATGGATAGGACACACATTGAGGAGACCTGCTGATAGCATTATAAGGATATCCTTGTTGTGGAATCCACAGGGAAAGAGAGGCAGAGGTAGACCAAAAAAACACAGAAAACTGGATACAGAGGTGAAAATGATGAGGAAAAGGTGGAAATAACTTGAGCAGAGGGCACAGGACAGGAAGACTTGGCATGTGTTTGTTGAAGGCCTATGCTCCTCAGGGAGCTAAAGGGTATTGATTGAATTTTTATAGTGCACCATTCATTTCCTGGATGGTGCACTCAGTTTCGAACAGTGCAATGCTTGCTTTAGCAGCTCTCTGTTGTGTTTTTGTTATGTTCTTAATTGTTTTGTCTAGCCGTTTCCTGAGATTGGTTTTGCTGACGTCTGCATAGTACTTGTTCTGCCTTTTTCTTGTTGTTTGTTAAGATGTTCCTCCAGGTCTTAGTAGTTTTGGGTTGCTCTTCTTTTCTTTTCCATCAAGACAGTGGAGGATCTTCCATGCTTTGTGTCCATTTGTTTAAGTCCAGGCTTTCACATATTTTTCCCCATGCATCTTTCTTTGCTTTCTTAGTGTGATATCTTACCCATGCTGTGAGTTTGAAATAAATCATTTTGTTGGTTCATTTTCCAACTTTTTTTGGCATATCTTTGCTCTTTACAATGTGATGTGGAGAAATTGTGTATTTATTTATTTTAAATTTCTTGTTCCCAAACTACTTATATGACTTAAATGGGACCTTTTCATTGGGCCCTATGAGAAACCAGAAATCACCTGTAAGCTGGCATTAACTGGCTGACCCTAAACAATAGCAGCATGGAAACTGAGCCAACATATGCTCAAATTTCACCCAATTTAATTCAGCATATTCCATCCATTTTGTCTGCAGTGCAAATTCTTCTTATGCCATAAAATTGTATGAATCCTTAGTAGTTATTGAAACAACCTCAATTATTTTTCAATGAACAGTGAAAAAGTTAGTAGAAAAAGTTTCAGTTAGTATATTTCGGCACTGAAAAGTCAATTTATTTTCACTGAATTATAATCAATAAACAACCTCTGATATGCACTTGCTACAGTTTTGTTAGCTGAAAGCGATCAGGAACCACAAGAACTAGTGAAGCAAGTAAGCAGCATAAGTCATGAATATAAATTGGACATTAATACTGAGAAATGAAAACTATGATAATTAATTAAAGCATTGAAAAACCAACATTACAAATAGTTATAAATGGGAAAATAACTGAAACAGGTCAAGCATTTCTAATGTCTTGGACACATAATAACAAAAGATGGCAGATGTGAACAAGAAATAAAGAAGAGAACAAGAATGGCCAAAGCTACTTTCAACAACGTGAGTCAGATACTACCACCCACACTGATAATTTGCAAATTAAAAGTCATGAAGTGTTACACATATTCTTCATACCTGTATGGTGTAGAAACATGGACAATGACCAATTGGTTTGAAGAAAGAAATGAGGCCTTTGAGATATGGATATATAGAAGAAGGCTCATCTCATGGAAAGAGAACAAAATCAATCAAGAAGCTCTAGAAAAACAAGAAATTAAAAGAGAAATAATGAATGTAATCAAATTCAGACATATAAAATATTCTGGTCACATAAAAAAAGACATAACACCTTGCTAAAACCACGACAAAAGGAAAAGTTGAAGGCTAATGTGCAAGATGAAGACAGTGCTACAAAAGTGGGAAGAGAGCATCAAGAGATGAACAGTAAAAAGCCTATTAGAGTGTACCACTAAAACAAGAGACAAGAGGACACTGGAGATAAACTGGAGATGAACTGCAGCTGACCTTCGATGTGAAGATGGTAGTTGATCAGATCAGTTATTTTCATCAAACAGTCATGTTTTGTGTCAGTAGAATTTAGTCATGGAGCTGAATGACAAACAATTTGAAAATTATCTGCAATAGAATGGAGTAAAAGAATACTGTCTTCTAATTACTTAAAGAAAGAAAGTTAGTATCCATACACTTGACATTTCAAAAATGAAAGTAGTGAAAAATCTTTGGGTTTAGCCTCTGTCTCAATTTGACAGAAACTTCAAATTATAGTGGGCCACTGCTATGCTCTGATCCTATTTGCTTCTGAAAGACTGTACATTTAGTTTATCTTTTAATTAACTGCCATGGAGACTTCCTTCTTGTAATTTTTTTGAGAGGTATATTTTTTTCTGTGTGTCTCAAAGTGCTACATTTACAACATTTTTTGTTATCACAGGAAGGAAATGTTGTTATTGTTTTTACACATAAGAAATAATAAGGTTAGTAGTGACTGTATAAACCTGTAGCCTGTACTATACCACTGGCTTCAGTAGTCCACTGGTTTAAAAACTATCTCCACATGAGACAACTTATGTACCAGAACAACTTCTTGTGATAATATCTCCCCCTTCCCCCCAATATTTTCTTTATGTACATTCTTCATACCTTTGTAATAATTGTTGAAAAAAAATTATTTAAAAAAAAAAAAAAAAAACACACACACCCACACAAATAGTAATACGTCTTACAAGGAGAAGGACAAGAAAAACCTACGTTGCGGCCACAAGGCCTTCGTCAGGGACAGACAAACAAGAGACAGGAGGGAAAGAAAATGAGAATTAAGTAGAGAACATGAAACTATAAAAATAAGAGAAAAAAACTCCCTTAATATTAAGTCCAGTCACATGTGAAGCAAAGCAGGATGGCTGCCACTAAATCGGAAAGAGGAAGTTGACAGTACATAAAGATAAGAAATAATAAAAACAAGGACTGGAAAAGAGTGAGAAAAAAGTAATCAATAAATAATAAATAAAATAAATAAATAAAATATAAATAAATAAATAATAATAATAAATAAATTTGAAACAAATAAATAAAAAAATAAAAACTAAATAAAGAAATAAATAAAATAAAAAATAATAAAGGAAAAAAATAATTTAAAAAAAATAAATAAATAAATAAATAAAAATAAAATAAAATAAATAAACAAATTAAAAAAAAAAAATAAATAAATAAATAAAATTATTAAATTTAAAAAAAAAAAAAAATAGTAATTTAAAAAAAAAAAAAAGGGTGATCGCATCAAAGTAGAAAGTCATAATACAACAGGGACTCGATAGAGAAAGGCATCTCAGACAAAAGAATGTTGGGTATTCAAACCGTGTGGTTTGAGGCAACCCATAAGATGGATGAAGCATTGTTCCTGGCGAAACCAACTGTTGGCGTCCGAGGAACAGTATCTGATGGCTGTCACCTGGATGTCAGTGGCACCGTGGTGGTCAGGGCCATTGAAGTGGATGGCCACAGGTGTGGAATTAAACTGAGAGATGTCATAGAGGTGTCTGCAGAATCGGTCGCCCAGTCGTGTGCCCGTTTGGCCGATGTACGTAATGGTGCAACGTTTGCATATAATAGCATAAATGACGTTGCGTGACTCACATGTGAAGCCATGGGTGATAGTGAACTTGGCGTTAGGGAATGAGACTGAACGTGTTTCGATTACATACTGACATGTCTTACATCGTGTACGGTTACATGGCTTGGTTCCAAAGTGGCCATCGTTGACGGTTTTCAGACGGCTGTGGACTAGGAGGTCCCTCAAATTTTTGTCCCGTCTAAATGCCAGCAAGGGTGGCTCACTAAATGCTTCCCGCGCCACTGGGTCAGCTTGGAGGAGAGGTAGGTGGCGAAACAGGGTCCTTTTGACAGCAGTGCTGTGAGGGTGATAGGTCATTATTAACTTGACTCTATCAGAGGAGGTTTTTTGGCGGGGTTTGAGGGCCTCTACACGTGAGATAGGGAGAACACGTTCTAAGGCAGAGGTAAGAACATCTTCTGGATACTGTCTGTTACGGAAGAAGTCCAACATTTCTTGTGCTCGGCATAGAAAGTTGTCATCATCTTGGCATAACCGACGGAGGCGGAGAAGTTGTGAAAAAGGCAAGGAGTCCCGACAAGCCGGAGGATGAGAGGAAGTATAAAGGAGGTAACTGTGTGCATCGGTGGGTTTGTAGTACACCGAAGTGGTGAGGTGGGGCGGAGTGATAGTGACAACAATGTCAAGGAAATTAACAGAGACAGTGGAGATGTGAGAGGTGAATTGGATCGCAGGGTGGAAGTTGTTAATGAAATTAATGAACCTAGATAGGTCAACCTCTGGCATATCGGTGAGACCTATGCCATCATCGATGTATCTATGATACATCAATGGAAAAGGTCCAGGATACTGCTGCCACACCTGATACTCCAGGTAGCCCATGAAGAGGCAGGCATAACTGGGACCCATCTTGGTGCCCATGGCAACTCCACTTATTTGGTCAAAGAACTGTCCATTGAACTCAAAGGAATTGAGTCGAAGGACCAGTTCTGCAAGGCGCAGGAGAGTCTCTGTAGCGATAGAGGGGTGCGTGCGCTGGTCCAGGAAAAACCGTAGAGCTCGGAGACCATCAGAGTGAGGAATGGAAGTGTAAAGTGAGCAAACATCTAACAGAAATAAACGGTAGGTACGGTCTGGAGAAAGCTGAATAGAGGAAAAAGTAGTAAGAGCATGGTTTGTGTCCTTTAAGAAGGAAGGAAGCTGCTCTACAATAGGCTGGAAGATGTCGTCGAGGAAGTCTGATATACGTTCGGTAGGGCAGGCACACGCAGAGACAATGGGTCTCCCAGGGTTGGAGGGTTTATGAATTTTAGGAAGCATATAAAACACAGGCTTACCCAGACCACTATTGTCAATACGGAGATGAGAAGCGCTAGAAGGTAAGGACTTGTTGGCGATAAGACTTTTGATGGTGTCATGGACCAGACGATTGTTGAGGACTGTCGCATCATTGTCACGGCGCTGGTAGAAGGAGCTGTTGGTGAGCTGCTTATTACCTTCTTGGAGGTACAGGTCCTTGCGCCATACCACAATGGCACCTCCTTTGTCAGCCGGTTTGATAACAATGTCATCTCTGCGGCGGAGCTTAGTAAGGGCATGAGACTCATCAGAAGAAAGGTTTGAATAACGCAGGCGTTGAGGTTGGAGCTGCTGAATGTCGTGGAAGGTAGTCTGAATATATAAATCCAGAGCGTGGGAAGCCCCAGGAGAGGGTGTAAAATGTTTATTCTTGGGAGGAGCAAAGCGTGCAAAGGCATCATCTGATTCAGCCTGCGATCTCTGAGGACCATCACTGTTGCGGAAATGGAGCTGAAGTCGCAGACGGCGATGAAACCGATGGACATCTTGGAGGAGATTGTACTGATCAGAGGATGGTTGGAGAGGGACAAAGTGCAAGCCCTTGCTGAGGACTGAAAGCTCTCCCTCAGAGAGGGCAAGATCAGAGGGAATACAAACAACCTGGGAACGAGATGGAGTAGAGGAGGCAGGGACAGTCTCAGGGGTAGGACAGAGGCGGGAAAGTTTGTCCTTTTTCTGGGCGGATAAAAAATCATACAATTGCCGGTTGAGGGTATGGATAATAATGCGTATAATGGGGAAGGCAGGAAAGTAGCTGGAGGTAAGACTATGTAAGCGGAGTAGAAGCTGAGACTGCTGAGCACTGATATCTGCCAGGAGGCGGGAATGGATAGCTGCGACAGCTCGCATACGCTGGAACCCACATGTGGTCTCGATGCGCTGCAAGAGGCGATGTTCACGAGGGTGAATATGGCCAGCAGAGGGGTTGAAGTGAGAAGTGAAGCCATGAGGGAGAACTTTAAGGTGGAGGCAGGTGCGGATAAAGTGGAGATGGCAAGTGAATCTAGTTTTCTTGAATGTAGCAAATGCAAAATCAATTGCAGTGCGAGATATATCAGGTGGTAAGAGGCTGAATGAGGTGGTAATAGAAGACCGAAGTGAATAATTGACCATCTGTAATAATTGACCATCTTAGTTTTCTAGTCTTTTAGTGTTTTACTTACTTTAATTGCCAAAGTATGTTTAAAAAACATTTCACGATTAAGGTAAAGCAGTTTAAAGAAATAAGCTGTAAATAATTATGATACACGTTGCTTGCAATTAACAAATAAATTACATGCACTGCTCAGTGTAGAACATAATATTTATGTATAGCTAAAATATTACACACTCCATATGTGGTAGATCTGAAAAACAAAAATAAGGTATGCTCTGTACTATCAGTAAAAAAATATTAACAAAAAGATAGGTATACTTTTAGTCAATGAAAATAACTGTAAAAATCAGATAGGTCAAAACTGAAATTAGATTATCTTCTATCCTACTCTGTCTTCAAATGCATAATTCAACTTGAAGGAATAAAATAAAAGCTGACTTTAACAGAGAAATACTCTGAAGAATGCCCTTGTGCCAGTGCAACAAAATAACATACGTGTTTCAAAACTCAGTGGGCATGCCAAATCTGGACATGAAAATAACACTCTTACTATGAACATTTGCTCGAAATGACAGCCATAACATGTAATATGAACAGCTTGTATAAAATGATTGTGTTCATGATGTCTCTAGGTTACTGGTTTAGAGGTACAGTAAATAATAAGTGCAATGTGATGTTCAATGACACTGGGTATATAAAGTCTCAAACTTTCCCTTCTAACAAAAACTGTACAGTTAGATTTACTGCAATCATTATCAATTCAGTCTATGAAAGAGAGCAAATATCAGATATTCCACGACAGAAAATATTAGACTAAGACAGAGAAACCACAGGTAATTCAGAAGCAACGTGAACATAAATGTCTGAAGCAGACAGAAAACTTTAGTCCAAGACCTAGAAAACATCATACAGTCCAAGAAATGAAGAATACAGAAACATAACACAGAAAAAAAATATGATAATCAAACAATATTCCACATAAGTAAGTCAATGATATAACATCAGGTAACTAAGACTGTTGAGAAAAAGCTTTCCTCTCACAGTTGGCACGACACATAATGATTATGTTATTCACAGTTCCACAGCTATCGGCACAAATTCTACAACAACATGGGCTCACAGCAGCCTATGTGACACATTTGGCTCAAGTACACAAACTTCAGATCTCCGCGACAACAGTGGACCAATAAAGTAAGTAACATCTTGGTCATGATGAACAATTCAATGATAATTGTGGCTTTTATTCACAATTTTATTGGCCCTATGGTAACATTTCAATTGTTGTTTAATATAAAAGGAGATGACTATACATTCTCATACAGAAAAAAACAAAAAACTTTCCTATTTTCCACATACTTTTTCTTGTATGTTTTCTATATTTTTCTTGACAAAATTTAAAATGTTTATTTTTTTTTCTACAGACTTTCATAACTAGCAACAACAAAGTTACAGTCTGCTGCAGTGGAAGTACTACTTACCAGCACAAATATATGGTATTACAAGTGTCTTAAACTTGTGTGAAAATATTGGCTGTGTGTATGCAACTGCTAAAACTGTAAACTGAATACAGGCAGACAGATTTCAATGCAGTTACATTTAAAATCACCCGTGTGTTACCGGGGCCCGAAAAGGGAGCAAAGAATAGTAACACTGCACCCTACCACGCATGTCGTAAAAAGCGACTAAGGAGGGTATGGGCATGGGGCTGTTTACCCCATCCCGTAAAGACTTCGCACAGTGGGCTGATCACCTGCTTGCCAACCAATCTGATTACGGAAACAATGATAGATTGTTTGGTCTGTTTTTGTCCCACAAAGACGCCACTAGGCGTGGTGGAAACAGTGATAGATTGATCAATTTGTTGTTGCCCTAAGACGCCACTAGGCGTACTGGCCACATACTGCTTTGCCGGTTGGTGGCTAAGGATGGAAGAAGAAGAAGACATTTAAAATGGTTACTCATATAACTTTTAATGACACTCAAATCCACAAAATAATCTATAGTGACAATATTAAACCATGCAAGTAAAGAAATGCATGCAAATACATTTAAAATATAGTATAAAGATGAGCATGAGAAAAATATATCTTAATGGCAAAAATATAATGATATGTGTCTACATGGAACCTCATAAAAGAAAGAGTGTCAGTCAAAAAGGTATGTTCTGTATTTGAAAATTGTATTTTTTAAATGAAACTGCATGTTTCATAAGAAGAATAATGTTAAATTTGCAGAAACTTGTTTTGTGCTACTGATTTTCATATAACTTGCTTACTTCTTCATTAATGAATTAGATTAAGCATTCAAACTTTCTAGATCACCACGCTATGTAATCAGATTCTACTGGATTCCATTTCTGTAGGGCGAAGTTGATTCTTCATAACCCAATCCTTTCAGCTTTCTCTGGGTTGCTTCATAAGCCCATACCTGTCAAGTAGTACGGGTTACCCATAATCTGTACAAGTAATTCTCGTTTTCAGATTATTACGGCCTGTACATAATTTCTGTACAGGTTTTTCGCCTATCTAATATATATATATATATATATTTTTAACCAGCGGCACTTGGGCTTTCAGCCCTTCGGCCCAATGACATGTCATTGCGAGGCTGGGGAGCCTGTGGACTTTCCTTCCAACCCGGTCAGGAGCTTCACTCCTTCCCATCTACAGAGGGTTTTCACACACACACACATGCACGCACACACGCACGTGCACACACACACACAATGTCCTATCGAACACAAGATTTCCTAGTCTGTTAGTCACAGTTAAGAGCAGAAATAGATTAAATGATGACCCGATCACATAATTTTTACAGTGTCAAATAAACTCAACACTTGTTGTTTGGGTTTAAAAACAAGTGAAGACCTGCTTTAAAAGGCAATAGCCGCATGTCTCAATTATAATGCAGCCCACTGTAATTGAAAATATTTTAACACGAATTAACTCTTTTGATATGCTTTTTTGGTCTTTGTAAGATTTTTCATCTCCGAGGGTGGTATGTATGTAAGCCTTCTTGCCAGACGACCTTCTGTCAATGACAGCTGAGTCGCATTATTTCCTTTAGTTGACCTGTCCATGTTGTGTATTGATGTTTTTAGAGTTTAAAATTTCAACAGGATGAAGCAAGAATATTGAGCTATAGAAGCAAATTATATGATTTGAACAGCTAGTGTAACAATATATCTCAAAAAAAAAAAAAAATTTGTGGCATCACAATCTAATTTCTCAAGGATAGTTAATACTGGAGGTAAGTGTTCGTTTAAAAAAATAAAATATACAAATTTGGATAAAAGCCAAATTCAAAGTATAAAATAATGCAGTACAACGAAGCCATTTGACAACTGAACAAAAAATGATTATATAATCCTATATGAGCTGCCTTCAGTTTACATTAGGCTGAATTTTTTATCTTTGCTTATTTGACTTGAGATAGCAGCAGCTGAATTCAATGACTGAATGTGCATGGTGAAATGGTTTCAACTAGATTAAACAAAGGCCTTTAAAATCTGTATTCAAAGTGTAAAACTAATTCATATTTATTCTACATGATATAATACTATATTGTAACATGTTACATCAACTGGTGTTAAACCAATAAAATCATGAAATGAAATAAGAACTCATAAAATAATGTTTTTAATATTCTACTTTTTTTCGTTTTTTTTAAAAAATGCTTTAGACGTTGATAAACACTGATTTTTGTGATATATCTCGTGCTGATAACGCGAATGTCGTGGGTTATTTACTTTCACTCGAAGCAAAACATGAGTATTCGCCCTTTGACTAGGGTTCTAATCTCAGACTCAAAATATTATTGCCAAATATTTCCAAACACAACAAGTATACAAACAAATAAATATCTTTCTATATATATATATATATATATATATATATATATATATATATATATATATATATATATATATATATATATATATATATATATATATATATATATATATATATATATATTCATTGCCACCAGTAATCTGTTGGTAACAGATGTTCAAACATAACTTCTCTACAGTAATTTAGTGCAGCTGAGAGAATTTACATATGTGGAGAAATAATCTAAGCTGTACTTTAACTCCCTGATTACAGAGCAAGCAAATGTAATGTACAAAATAGAAGTAATAATGAACTACAGCTATGCTTTTTTTGCAATTTATTCAAAATTTGACACTTTAGATATAACTTCTCTAGTTACGCACAGCTGTTCACCTTTCTGCTCAGTATAATTATCTTTACAATCTTTTACCAAATGCTAAGTTAACTGGTACTGAACTGTTCTCCTTACTACTCAGTATATTCACCTTCATAATCTATTACCCAATGCTAGGCTTTCTGACGCAGAGCTGTTCACCTTACTACGCAGTATAATCATCTAAATCCCTTTGTTAAGTACCTGATGCAGAATTATTCACTTTATCATCTTTTCTTCATTGCTAAAGTGTCTGATGCACCGCTGTTCATTTTACCCTCTAGTATAAATTATTTATTTTAATATTTTCAAAACGTTTTGTTTTCCGAGTGATCTTTGCTATTATTTTTTAGCTTAAAGAAAAGAGAATACTCCTAAGAACTCGCACAATATGCTAAACGGCTCACAGTATACATTCAATAACTAGTTATTCCCCATCTCTCCCTGCCCCCTTATCATTATGGTTCCAAGATAACATTCCTGTATATTTGTTGTGCTCATAACTTAAAAAATGCCCTTTTATTGTTACTTATATCTTATAATCTAAAAGTAATCTTCACTGACATTGTAGCATTTGGTTAATGACACACTGATAGAAAATAAAATAGAGATGAAGTCCAAATACACTACTAAAAACAGGCAGAAACGTAAAAAAAAAAAATATGAAATATGAAATGACAAATTGTGAAACTTACTGCTCATGTTGAAAGGAAGCAATCAACTTGTTTAGGGCATGTTGTAAGCTGGAATATAGAAGTGTTACAACAGGAAAGATTGAAGGAACAAGAGATAGATGGTGACAAAGAGAGAAGATAATGGACAGTTTTTCATCAAGGCATGGACAGAAGTCAACAAAAGAATTGATAAATAGTACTAGAGACAAGATGTTATGGACAGACATGATCACCTACACCACCAGGCATGGTATTACTTGATGATAAATTATAATCGTATATTTTTTAAAATTTGTTTCATTCCTCTGGGCAAACATTTAATCATCAGTGTACTGAGAACATTAAAATATATGACAAATTATAACACCATAATAATATTGTAGAAGTAATCAGGAAAATAACAGACCAGTCAAATAGTAACATCACAAAAAATAATAATAAAAATGAAAATGTCATTTAAATGTGAACAAAAATCATTACATGAGAAACAAATACAGAACAAGAATTAGGTACATACAGTGAACATTTAAGAGGAGAAATAAAGATAATCAATTAGAGGAAATGAAATTAGTAAATATATTTCATGACACATTTTGTAATACCATAATTCTGAACAGATGCTCTACTTAACTAATAACATTAAAAAATAATAAAAGTGGATGGCTGAAAAATAACTGGCCTTCCGTACATTTGATCTTACAGTCTACAAGAAGTGATAACAAATTATTACAGGCAATTTATACAAACTAAGTAGTAAAAAATGCTGATGGCAAACATTTGCATGTCAAATGTTCACTTTATTGTAGGGTTCATGAAAAAACTTGAGGAATAAATAAATGCATTATTCTTTGTTTGATAGCTTGATGTTAATAATGTACTGCTTTCTGTATCATAACTGACAGAATACAAAGATATCAACCCCACATGGGTTTGCATCACTTGTTCACAAGCTCATTTCTATTGCTAATAGTCACATCATGCAGTAAAGTCTAATGACATCATGCAGTAAAGTCTAATGACATCATGCAGTAAAGTCTAATGACATCATGCAGTAAAGTCTAATGACATCATGCAGTAAAGTCTAATGATGTCTCATGTCATGCAACACCTCATTGTAGTCTAACAGTGTCTCATTGACAGAATATCCCAATTACCACACCAGTGTGTCTTATTTCAGAAATGACCATACTGCAATTTTTCTCACGCTAAGTAAGGTTGCATGTGTACATTTCTGCAATGCATGCTGGATATAGCAACTCCCTATTTACCATACAGCTAAATAATACTTATTTTTTATAAAAAAAATATATATGTGAGTGTGTATATATGTGTGTATATATTACACACTTAAATATATGCATGCATGCAAGCATACACACACAAACAGATGACGAATTTTGCCTATTAAAAATGTTTTCAATGTATTAATTTTGTTTCTCACTATATAGGTTCAAATACTGTCATAAGCAGGAGTGGTTTGAGGATAACCTCTCAATGCCCTATGATGTGCACCTCAATTAGCTTTTGAAAGTAAAGCCAGCTCCTGGCTTTCTTGTGGTGAGTCCATTTAAACTAACAAAAGGGATGTAGGTGAGTCAATGGTGCCAATAACAAGATTGTTTTGAGTAGATGAGGTTCATTAGCCTTGGATGGCAGGTCATCTAGAAGGAAAGCTCTGATTTTAAACCATCCTTCGCTTTGTGTTAGACTCCTTTTAGAGTCAAAGGCTAGTGGCGTAAACTATACATAAATCAAACCAAAGGCAAACCACTGTTATTTTATCCCTTGTACAAAAAGGTTTCCCATTTCACTATGAGGTCACACATTATTTGTCAGCCAAATGGTGTTAGGCAATACAGCAGCCTTGCCAGGTGACAGCACATCATCTTTCCACTAATGAAGGCAAAATAAACACTATAGTAGGGATGGGACATGTCTGCACAATGAACAAAGACAGGAAGCTTGAAAACATCAAAAATGGAAATGGTGGCACTGAAAGTAAACACTTTGTGATTGTGTGAGACCAGGTGGTCTGGATCAGGAATGAAAACACCAGAGGATTATAAGATCATACACTCAGGTGGAGAAACAAATCAGGAGGTGCAGCACTGCTAACAGATAAGGAATGATAAAACTCTGCCAAAGGATACTGGACAATTTCAGATAGTGTTCCATTAGACTAAAAGGCAGACCTGTTGAAATCAACATCATACAAGCATACAGGTGAACCCCGCTTTACGGTGCTGCGCTTTATGGTGCTTCTCAATTATAACCCTTCTCCACATGTTTGGTGCATTCTTTGCTCTCGCACTGCTTTTTGACCAACGCAAGATCACCAATAGAAATCTCAGAAATCAGATGCCATTTTGATGTTGATCAGTCAGTCTAATCCTGCTATTTGATCGTTCTGCATCTCTTAGTGTTGTCTAACATTTTAAACTTGTTATATTATATATAAAAGTGAATTTTTACTTAAATTATAATGGCACCCAAGTCTACTAGTGAGAAAAAGAGGAGTCGTAACCCTCTTACTTTAAATGAAAAGTTAGAAATGATAAATCTAAGTGACCAAAGTTTAGCAAATGCCGTGATAGGCCGAAAGATAGGTTTGGCACGCTAAACAGTGAGTACGATTATTAATGCAAAGCACAAAGTGTTGAAAGAAATTATAAGTGCTACAACTGTGAACACTAAAGTGATTAGAAAGTGCAATAGCCTTTTTGCAGAAGTGGAAAAACTTTTATTGATGTGGATTGAGGATCAAACCTGTCACAGTGTGCCTTTAAGTACAACCTTCATACAGGGCAAGGCCCTAAGTTTCATCAATAGTATGAAGGCTGAGAGAGGTAAGGAAATGGCTCAAGAAAAATTCACAGCAAGTACAGGCTTGTTTAATAGATTTAGGGAAAGAAGCCAACTCCACAACATCAAGGTGCAGAGTGAAGCAGCTAGAGTGCTGATACTGAAGCTGTGCAAAATTATCCATCTGAGCTAGCCAAGATCATTGAAGAGGGTGGATATCTAAGCAGCAGATTTTCAACGTGGATGAAACTGCCCTGTATTTGAAGAAGATGCCTTCTAGGACTTTTATTGCTAAAGAGAAGTCAATGCCTGGTTTCAAAGCTGCTAAAGACAGGCTAACTCTCTTGTTAGGGGTTAATGCTACTGGCGACTGTAATTTAAAACTGATAGCAATTCCCCAACTTATGAATGATTTTGAAGGCTTTGAGAACCCAGAGGAAGTCACTACAAATTTTGTGGAAATGACAAGGGAATGGCATTGGAAGTTGAGCCTGAGGATGTTGCAGGTTTGCTTGGCTCTTATGATCAGGCCATAAAGGATGAAGATCTGCTTTTGATTGAAGAGCAAAGAAGGCTGTTTTCTGAGGAGTTGAAGAGTAAAGAAGGCTGTTTTCTTAACAGGAATTAAATCCTGATGATAGACCTGCTGTGCTTAGAGAAATGACAACCTAGGAATTGGAAGAAGCTATCAATCATACTGAATTGGGAATGGCAGCATTTGAGAGGATTGACCCCATTTTTTAATGAAGTTCCAAAGTAAATGCAGGTGTTCTAAACAATACTGCATTCTACAAAGAAATTTTTAGTGAAAAGAAACGGCAATCCTTGAAGCAAAGTTCAATGCTTTCCTCATTTGAAGAAACCAGCGTCTCAACCTTCCACATCAACAGCTAGCATTTCCTTCAACTTCATCAGCAGAAACCCCTGCAAGAGCTCCCATCCATGTCTCTACCATCAAAAATACTAAGATTGTTAGATGATGATGAAACTGTTCTATTGCCTTCATCTTTCCTACAATAAATATTAACTGTTTCTCAAGTTTGCATTTACCAATCACTGTTAGCTAAGGATTAAATATTTTAAGTAAGCGATGAGTGCTCTAAACTGTATATTCTTAATAGTATTGTATGAATTTTTGTTTAGTTCTATTGCTAACTTATATGATACTATCATTGATAGTGTAAATATGTTATTAGGCTTTGCTATACATTTGCAAGAGAAAAAAAAGAGATTCTTAGCTTTACTGCAATTCTCACTTTACAGCAAGGGCCCTGGATCCTGCTGTATAGTGGGGCTCGCCTATATGTGCCAACAGCAGACAGTGCAGAGAAATAAGTCATGAGTTTTAGAATTATTCGAATGATGCCAAAATCAGAAATGATCATCATGGTTGGGGACTTCAATGCCATAATACAAGTTCATACAAGGTTCTATTAACTAAAAGGCAGACGTCAGCATCCTAAAAGCATATGGTTGTGAAAGAAAGACAAAGATATACAAATATTAGGTCCACAGCCAGCACTGCAAATCTGTGTATAAAAGAATTTGAGACCTCACAGGTAAAAGAACTTGTATATCAAAAGATTGCTTAAAAACAAAAGGAGACAAAATCATTATGGACAAGGAGAAAATAATGGAAAAATGGTCTGAATATATTAGTAGCTTGTAGAGCACAAGGCTGAACATGTTTTACTTACAAATAATAAAGATGGGCTATCAACAGTGAAAGACATTACCTATACACTGAGACACATAAAAGCAGGACAGACAACAGGATCAAGAAACAATCACAAATGAAATGATTATAGCCTAAGATGAGTTTGGAACTGACAAAGTTAATAGGCTTCTGAATTTAGTTTAAGATACTGGCAGAATTCCTTCTGTATCTCTATCAGTATCCAATGCATTGTCAAAGAAGCCAGGAGGCACAGACTGTGAACATTGAATAATTAGCGCCATGAATGACTTAACAAAGATATTTAGAAGGATGATCCCATTGGGGATGCAAACAAGAATACAACTGAGTTTGGAGTATGAGTGTGGACTTGATGAAGGCAAAGGAACTATAAATGCAATTTTTATATTGAGAACAATAACAGAGTGCTTAGTGGAAGTGTTTAAAGATCTATACATACGTTTCATTGAGTACACAAAGGCATCTGACAGAGTAAAACATACAGATATGATAAAAATGTTTGCATTGTACATTGGCAGAAAAGGCCTGACAGCAGTTAGGAGCTAGGAACAAAGTGCAGAAAGGAAATTAGATTAAAAAAATGGAAAATAAAAAAAAACCTAAGAGTAAGTCACGGATGTGTATTGCACCTTGACCTTTTCTCTGTGCAAAGCAAAAACATCATGAAGGTATTGATGCCCAGTCTGTTTCCTGGGGGTCTATCAGGAGATGAAGACAGAAAAGGACTATTTCTTCCTCAGGCATGTTGTAAAAGGTGACTAATATGAGGTTGGACATGGGGCTGGCTCCTTCATCATTAAAATACAAAATACATTAAAATGACAAGAGCACATGAATGCTTTGTTTGGAGCTTCCTGTAAGGGGACCAGCAGCTCAATGCTCCACAGGGTACAAAAAGGGAAATAATGAGTGATAAACAGTGAGAGTAATAATAGTTGGAGAAAATAAAATCAATGACATCAGATATGTGGTTGACAGTTTTAATAGTAGAAAATGAACAGGATCTCCAGCTTTTGCTAGGCAAAGTTATAGCCAATACTACTAAGAAATGTTTGGAGAAACAGCAAAGACAGAATTAATGGCTATATCAAGAAAAGAAATAATCCTAGAACGTAAATTATTTGTAGAATGGAAATGTTATAGCTGGAGATGCCGCATAAGTATCTTGAATTAAAAAAAATATCAGATGGTAGATGATTAAATAAAATTCTATTCTCTAAAAGGAGGGTTGGGCATAGGGCTGGCTACCCCATCCAGTAGAAAATTCAAGCCAAAGAAAACTTCAATAGGCCTTCAATAAATTCACACCAAGCTTTCTGTTTTTTGGTCTTCCTATGGTTGGGATGCTGAATAGTGCAATCATCCTGGCCAAAACCAAAATAGCCAAGATGATTACACACCATAAAGTAATCCTCAGCACTGCTTTTGATTTCGACGTAAGGCCCAAGGCAATGACAGCTCCTCTTGCTTTTTTTTCTACTCTTACTTTGGTATCTTTACCTGTTCCTCCAACTTTGTATATACTGCTGGCAAGGTATTTGTATAATTTCACATCATGTAGAGGTGTTTCACCTAGTGTAACCCGGCCATCATTTGCTGCATTTATTCTCATAATCTTTGTCTCTTTCCATGCATTTTCTGACCCAACTGTTTGACCTCTCATCGAGCATTCTAATTTTCTCATGCTTCTGCTTTAGTTAAGGGACAAAACAGTCAGGTCATCTCATTTTTGTTTCTCTTGCTAACTCATCACTGTATTTCTTTTTGTCTTTTCTGATATACTTATTTTTTAGCTTCTATTACATTTTACGAACCTTCGCTCTGAAACTTTTCAGTCACGCAATTGGATTATTTTTATATTTAACTTGATCTCTTTTGATTTCCATGTATTATTCCTACACAATGGAAGCCTCATTTTTCTTTCTGTATTCTTAACTTGGCATTGTTGTCCATTTTTCCAACAGTATCTTTCTCATCTGTTAATATTTTATTAGATCTAGATATATCTTACTGTCTGCTTATCTCAGATACCTCAACTGATATGCATTCATGTTGTCTATTACCTTACCCATTTTATGTTAAGATTTCTTATCAGTAGGAAGGTGTAAGTGTAGATACTGTGTTTAATGGATGCCTCACTGTTACAGGAATTGAATAATAAATTAACTGTACAGAATACATACAATGAACTGCTCATAGACCACAAATAATAACATTAAAATATACAGTGATGACAAAATGTCATGTAATGGTCATAGCATTTGACAATGCTAGCAGCTGATGGTCATGAAATGATAATGATGACATGAGATGCTTATGACAAATGTTGTCAAAATAACAAATTTCAAATCCTCAAAATATGCAAACTGTGTAAAGATGGACATCTTATTTTTCTCTACAGATAGAAAAATAATTTGCGTCAACAGCCGATCATTTTGAAGGCAGAATGTGATCTTTCTTCCTGTGGTTTAATTCTACTAGTAGAAGTATATTTGAAAGTTGCAATGTCTCAGCCTCTTTCATGAGCCACATTGTCCGACCATCTACATTTCATCTGTGTGATATACTGTACTGTTGTATATACTCCTGCTGCCAGTGTAGTTGTCTAGACTTCTGTAGGAAAATTAATTTTTTCAACCATGTTCCTGAATCATTTTCCTAATAATTTGATATGGTTGGAAAGAATGATCTCCATGACTTTTTGCTCAAACTTGGCAGCCATTAGACTGGCCATGGGGTCAGCATCGTCTGACCGCATCAAAGTTGGGGCAAACACAATGGCCAGATTTTCTGATGACATCATATTTTTAGACTTATGCTCAACAACTCTGTGGATGTAAACACAGACACAAGTTTATTTAGGACTATTACTTATAAGTGCCGAAACTTCATTATCATTTACCCCTTTGTTTATTTTGATCACTTCCACAGCTGCAAATCCCTAACATTAGAATGCATGTTACTTCAGGATTACAAATGCAACTGTTACAACATCAGCATAACCACTGTGACCTCACACAATTTGTAGGCCATGATATCACAAAAACTTCTCTGCCATTCCACACAGTTCGCTTTCCAATACACTTACACTGTTCTCAAACAGTTCTCTCTGCCATTAATTCACACACTTCTTTCTACCATGAAATAATGCAATTTTCTCTGCCATTAACTCAAACATTTCTCTCTGCCATGGCAAATTCTTTGACCACATCAGTGAAGTTACATGCCCCCAAAATGGGCCCTAGCTATGCTTACCATTTCATGGACCATTCTGAATACCAGGCATGGTGGTGCCAAATCTTTTTCCAATGATATATCATAGATACATCAATGATGACACTATGTCAATGATATACTGGAAGCTGGTTTATCTAGGTCTAGAGATTTTATATGTAGCTTCCATCCTGTTATTCAGTTCACTTCTTGTATTTCTGCAACATCTGTCAACTTTACTGACATTACTGTCACCATTACTACTGCCTGCCTTAAAACTTCAGTGCTATGATTAAAATTCATAACGATTATACCTATATATGGTTAGCTCAACAGGGCTCCTTGTTTGTTTGTATATTTTATATGGGGTCACTGATAAAGACAGGGAGTGACGTTAAGCCGATATGCTTGGCTGGCTCACGTGAAACTAGAGGAGCAGAAGTGCGGGGCCTGATTCGATTGTGTGTGATGGCGAGTGGACGTGTGTTTTTGAGCTCCTCATTGTTGAAGTGTTGATAATGGAGTTATGTTATCACTAATACATCAAGATCTTTGGTGAGATGTATTTAGTTATCTGTATTGACAAGAAGTATAATTGCTCAGTGTTGAGTGTTAAGAGATATAAATCATATTGAGAACGCAACCCAAAGATGCAGCAATAGAGAATGCAGTCAGCGACCCATAGCTTGACTGCTTGCATCAGAGTCAGCGAACCAGTGCTGACTAAGACCCTACTCCACCTCCACTTGGTGGTCCTGGAAACAGTCTGCATCACTGCAGTCTGGCTGAGCGAGTAGGGATCGCAGAGGGAAGGCAAACCCGGTCCCAAAAACTGCCGTGCTGAAGTCGGATGTGTCGACCGAAAGGTGCAGATATCACAGCTCCGTCGTAAACAGACACAACGCAACCAACGTCCTTTTCAGGACGAACGAGGAAGAATATTGAGAACTAAAGGACAGCATTTTGACATGAACTGACTGCCTACGGTATATCGTCTACTGCATCTTATCTGCCATTATATGTTGGCCTGAACTTTATTGTATGTGGAGCTGTGTGCAGTCTTAAATAAATTGTATATCATCCATTGGGGCTCAATTAATTCAAATTTATATTGGCTTGTTGCGGTGTCTACTTGCTTACTACCCTAGAAGTGATCTTGGCCACAGGAACCATCCTGTCACTACATATTCATTGTACCTCTAAGAAGACACGTAACAGCCTCAAGCCGGGATCTGAACATATGATGTTGCAGCAATTTTCCAAGTCGGTAGGCTACATTTTCTGCATGGGCAGAATATTTTTTCAAGATGGCAGTGATCGGCTACAAGCCGGATTTTTAAGTCTAACCCTGGTCAAGCACTGTATGTGAATCATCATTCCCTGAGCCAGAGTTTTTTAATTTTTTTTTTTTTTATTCTTTGATCTTTCATAACTTCTTTTTCCTTATTTATATTTACATAAAAATTTATTTTATTTTTCCTATATTATTATTTACCACTTTATATTTTTTTTTTTTATCTTTCATAATATTTTAACTTTTCTATTTTGAAGCCAGGAGGAATTGTTTGTTTTCTTATAAGCAGATAAGTATATTTATTGATACATACAGTGTGTGGCTTTACCTGTGTGTTACCGGGTACCGAAAGGGGAGCAAAGAATAGTAACACTGTTCCCTGCCATGCATGTCGTAAAAAGGAGGGTTGGGCATGGGGCTGGTTACCCCATCCTGTAAAAAATTTAAACCACAAAAAACTTCAACAAACATGGACAAATCAATTAAGGAAAATAAAACACAGCCATCCAAGACAGGGAAGGTCCTCTTGCTGGGAGGCATATGATGCAACACAGAGAAAGCCGAAAGGAGTCTGTGTTACTAACTAACCTTCTTTCTTCTAGGAGAACCTCCAGATTTGGCACCTGGAATGTTTGGACATTAAACGAACAAGGGAAAGTGGCACAAGTGGCAGCAGAAATGAGGGAATATAAAATCGAGGTTCTGGGAATGTGTGAAACAAAGTGGAAGGGGGTAGACAAGAAGAAACTCATCACAGGTGAATTGGTGCTGTCCAGTGTCCTCAGGACATGAAGACGAAAGTTCACACCACAGTGAAGGGGTAGCTCTTATGTTATCTAAAGAAGCACAGAAAGCACTCATTGAATGGGAAGCTGTTAGACCCAGAATAATAACAGCTACTTTTAAAACAGCTAAAATAAATGTAAATGTCATCCAATGTTATGCACCAACTAATAACAAAGAAGAGTCTGTGAAAGAAGCATTTTATACTAGAGTACAGGAAATTATGGAAAAAGTAAAAAGAAGAGACATCACAATTTTGATGGGTGACATGAATGCAAAGATAGGTACAGTCAACACCGGCTTTGAAGAAGTCATGGGAAAACATGGGCTAGGAATAATGAATGAAAATGGGGAACTATTTTCAAACTTCTGTGCTTCAAATCAACTGGCAATAGGAGGAAGCATGTTTCCACATAAGAGAATACACAAGGCAACATGGATATCACCAGACCATAGAACAGAAAATCAGATTGATCATATATGCATAAACAAGAAGTT
Organism: Oreohelix idahoensis; assembly: GCA_024509875.1. NCBI lineage: Eukaryota > Metazoa > Mollusca > Gastropoda > Stylommatophora > Oreohelicidae > Oreohelix > Oreohelix idahoensis. Next base: position 2,037 of record JAMPIV010000297.1, on the reverse strand, counting down.
TAGATCATCATTGCAGGATGTAAAGGTATATAGAGGAGCAGATGTGGCATCAGATCACCACCTTCTGATTGCCAAAGTAAAATTGAAACTCAAGAGATATGCAACAATGCAAAATTATAGACAACAATTTAATGTAGGACATCTAAAAAATCAAGAAACAGGAGACAAATTTGCGGTCACAATATCCAACAAATTCCAAGTGCTCCAACAGCTGGAAGATGTAGAGAATACAAAAGACTATTGGGACCCAAAGATGCAGCAATAGTGAATGCAGTCAGCGACCCATAGCTTGACTGCTTGCATCAGAGTCAGCGAACCAGAGCTGACTAAGACCGTACTCCACCTCCACGTGGTGGTCCTGGAAACAGTCTGCAGCAGTGCAGTCTGGCTGAGCGAGTACAGATCGCAATGGGAAGGCAAACCCGGTCCCAAAAAATGCCGTGCTGAAGTCGGATGTGTCGACAGAAAGGTGCAGATATCACAGCTACGGCGTAAACAGACACAACGCAACCACCGTCCTTTTCAGGGTGAATGAGGAAGAAGAAGAAGAAGAAAAGACTATTGGCAGCAAATCAAAACGGTATTGAATGAGACATGTGAAGAAATACTGGGGAAAAGGGAACAACAAAAAAAAAAGCATGGATAACAACAGAAACCATCAGGAAGATTAAAAGACAGAAAAAACAAGAAAACAGATTTAAACACAAGCAAAACCAGAAGTTCCAAAGCCAAGGCTCAAGAAGAGTACACAGAAGCAAACAAAGAAGTAAAAAGAAGTATCAAAAGCGACAACAGGAAGTATATAGAGGAGTTGGCAAGAGAGGCAGAAGATGCTGCAGCCAAAGGAAATATGAGAGAACTGTATAACAGCACAAATAAGCAAACAGGGAAATACAAGTAAACAAGTTGCCTCATAAAAGACAAGAATGGAAAACTGCTCAGCAATATACAAGAGCAAATAAAGAGGTGGACAGAATATTTTGAGGACCTTCTCAATAGACCAGCTCCACAAAACCCCCTGACATCAAGCCAGCAGAAGAAGAGCTACAAATTAACGGTGAAAGTCCAACGAAGGAAGAAATAAAGAAAGCCATAAAGCTTCTAAGAGATGGAAAAGCGTCTGGACCTGAAGGAATTCCAGCAGAGGCCATCAAAGCAGATATCAAAACGGCTACAAAGATGTTATATAAATTACTTGGTAAAGTCTGGGAAAAGGAAGAGATACCAGCAGAATGGAAGCAAGGATATCTGGTTAAGTTGCCTAAGAATGGAAATTTACAAGAGTGCACAAATTATACAGGAATAATGTTACTATCAGTGCCAGGAAAAGTATTAAACAGGATTATCCTTGAGAGATTAAGAGTCCATAGACAAGAAACTGAGAGATGAACAAGCAGGTTTTTGACAAAACACATTTTGAGAATAATAGTTTGAATAAAGTATGGATTGGAATTTTGACAGGTGTAAGACAGCGTAATCCACTTTGGAAATTGATGAGGCATGCATTATGGTGTTCCCCTGAAGATCATTACTTTAATAAAGAAAAACATATAGAAGACATGACATGCAGAGTTCTTCATGAATGGACAGCTTACAGAACATTTGAGATTGAGAACAGGTGCGACAGGGATGCCTTCTAGTCTCCATTTCTTTTCTTACTAGCAAGAGACTGGGTTTATAAACAACAATCGACAACACACATACAGTAATGGAATCCAGTGGACTCTGACTAAGCAGTTGGATGATTGGATTTTGCAGATGATTTGGCTTATTCTGTCCCATAAACCGTAATCAGATTGCAGGGGACAAAATTGAAAGCACCTCGATTGACGAGTGAGGACGGTTCATCAGGTCACAGCATTGGGGGTCTGTGAAAATGTCTTGAAAAATACACAGGGAATAGGAAAAAAAAAAACAAGGAAAAAAAGGAAGGAAAAGAAAAGACCACAAATAAAAAAAGGAAAAAAAAAAAAGAAACAAAAAAAAAGACAGAAAATAATGAGAATTAATGCAGGTAGAGGTAATTGATAACCAGGG